>CAXIUP010000268.1:0-167500 GCA_964035015.1 Corallium rubrum | reverse complement strand
CCTCTGCACGCCTTCAATCTTTCTCGAGAGGCTTGCGCTGTTCGGGGACCAAATCTCTGTTGCATAAGCAAGTTGTGACTTCACCAGGGTCAAGTATAAAGTCCTTCTGACTTGAGTGTTCGTTATCTTGAGACATGTTCTTTTAAGGAGGCCAAGCAATTTGTTTGTCTTTGCCACTATTTTCAAGATATGGGGACCCCATTTCAAGTCACTGGACACGAGAATTCCAAGGTCTTTTTCAGTCTTACAGGTGGATAGTTCGTTGCCATAGATGTGGTATGAATATTTTACAGGCTTATGTTTCCTTGTTATGGACAGTACTTTGCATTTTGATGTATTGAATTTCATCTTGGATTCAGCGCTCCACTTTTCAAGATTGTCCAGGTCTTTTTGCAAGGACAGGCAGTCGTTAGTTGATCTTATAACTCTATACATTTTAGAATCATCCGCATACAATGCTGAGTTTGTTCCAGATGAAATGTTGTCAGACAAATCGTTTATGAATATTACAAAAAGCAATGGTCCTAAGATGCTAACTTGGGGCACACCTGACGTGACAGGAGACCACCCAGAAGCCATACCATCAACGACCACTCGCTGCCTTCTATCGTTCAAGTAACTTTCGAACCAGTGTAGAAGCGATCCAGTTGTACCATGCATTCTTAGCTTATGGAGTAGAATATTGTGATCAACAGAGTCAAATGCTTTCGAAAAGTCGAGGTATAACATATCCACTTATGTGAAGGTGAATAGTGCTGGATATTCACTGAGCCGCTTCGGCGAGGTGAATAATTGTTTTAGCATATACCTCATAAATGAAATTAAATAACAAGTTTAACATTCTTATATTTTCGGTATTTTATACAAGACACGGCCGCTAGCAACTTGGGCACTATAAACGGCACTTGGCGTACTCGATATTTGTATAACTTTTGAATATATTAATGGCTAGAAAATTGTAAAGAAACACACCTGTGGACACTCTTCTTCTTAATTTTGTTGACTTTTCTCGTTATTCTACAACATCAGCCTTGTTTATCAACAAAATCTCGTGCTTCGGTAAACAAAGCAAAACTATCCGCCATCTTGTTTTGCCCGCAGGTGAATAGTGCAGGATATCCCAAGCTAGAGGAACCAATCAGATTGCTTGAAAAGCACTATTCACCTGCGAGGTATATGCTAAAACCTCTTTATACTAAAAATAAAGAAAGGCCGGTAACTTTCATAGACCTTATTCAAAAATGGCCGCCGAATTAAGATTCTTTTATATACAGATAAATTAGCCCTTATGAGCTCGTTTTCATGTGGGAAACTCAAAAGAATTTTTACTTTAAAACGAGGTCATAAGGGCTAATTTATATGCACATAAAAGAATTCTAATTCGGCGGCCATTTTTGAATAAGGTCTATAGAGATTAGGGAATCTTTCAGACGACCCTCATTTTAAGCTCCGTAAAATACACAAAAACCTAGATCTCGCCAAAATTGCCATCAGTACAATCGTCAAGAACTTGGCTTTCAGTTCATTGCTCTTTCATCATCTTTGCAGCTCGACTGAAACGTTCATATACAAACGCGAGTTCGTGTGGTTTTTTGTGGATTTTACGGAGCTTCAAGTCAGGGCCGTCTGAAATATTCTCCATGAAAGTCACCAGCCTTTGCTTATTTTAAGCATAAAGCGGTTGATTGACCGTGAGTGGGACTCGCCGAAATATATAGTTCAAACTCGACTCGGAAAGTCACAAGCATCAACAAATACACAGCAGAAAGAAAATAAAAACATTTATTACGAATTTCTATGGGTCGTGGGTCAACATACGCAGCCCCCTCCCCCCAAAGCAAATGAAATCGAAACTCGAAAGTAAACACAAAAGGAACACAACACTGGTCACGTGGCTCGCGTGCAAGAGGCTGTACAGCCGCGAGAAAAAAGACCAGGGCCGCATTAACCAATGAGGACATTGGGCCAGTGCCCAGGGTCCGAACATTTTGAGGGCCCTAAAATTTTGAAGTGCCCAAAAATCACTGTCTTTTGAGTATTTTATGACATTTTCTGACCTTTAGAATTCTGTAAATCCTTCTCCTAAAATGCAGAAAATGGCATTTCAGAGATTCTAGATTTTAAAATTTCCTGGGGGAGCATGCCACCGGACCCCCTTAAAAATGTTGTCCCTCATAATCATGCTGGCCCCGACACAAGGGACCAAACGTTTTGTAGTGCCCAGGGCCCAAAGACACGTTAAGGCGCAGCATATTCTCTCACTTAGAATTCATGATTATCGTTAATTGTGAAATGTCGTAGAATTAACGATAATCCTCAATTTTAAAAAATAATTCCCTACCCCCAAACGCCCAACCCTAACCCTAACTCTAACTCTAAACCTAACCACAAACCCCCTTGGCAACCTAAACCTAACCACGACCCCCCGGTGGACCTAAACCCAACCAAAACCCTCCGGGGAAAAAGTCCCGCCTCTCAGACCCCGACCACAACACCCCTATCGTTTCGTTTGTGAGCCATAAAGAAGTTGCCGAAGCAAGGGCCCTGAAAAAGACTAAGACTGACATCGAACATGACCGCGTAGGGACCTAAAACTGACGTCCAAAAATTCCCCAAGTCCGCCATGTTTTGCCTCACTTTTTTATTGGCAGTCAGCCTGGGTGGATGTTATGTAAGTCAAGAGGATTGACTTGGATTCGCTATATAATGACTTTTAATATGTCAGCCATGTTTTTCACAACGCACACACAACTCGGACTTCCACAGGTAGCACAATACTACATCTCGTTTTCCTTAACAAATTAACATAAAACAAGACGCCTGGGTCAGGCGCTCACTCGGGCTACATACTGAGAAGTACGCGGAGGCTGAATGTGGTGCATCTGATCACACTGGTGAACATATTTACGATCAAGACAGTTCTCAGCCACATCTGAACAATGTTAAACTACAAAGTCAGTCAGTCAGTTTCGGAATCTACCAACCACGTGCAAGAACACCTTGATCAAAAGGTAAAGCTGTTCAACATTTTGTCCAACAACAAAAGCAACAAGAAACTATTTCTTAAAAGAAATAGCTGTTTCGTTCCGGTCAGTCGTTTATGAGGGTCTGTTTCAACAGCAATGACGAATTTTAGCTCAACTAATTATTTCCCCCATGTAGACTGGCGCGACAATTTTTACTACGCGCCTGCGTTTCATACAACAAATTTAATTTAGACGATTTTTGTTTTGCATATAAACAAACTAGAAATATGCTGAAGCGAGAAGATTATAATAAAACTACAAAAAAATAATTTAAGCTTCGTCTAATAAAACGAACACACATTTCAGACGTTGTACCGTCTGATCATGACGGATTACTCTTCCTCCACAGTCCAGATAGCCTGTGTACAGCCGCTCTCCCGTGAGAAGAAATTTTGGGGAGAGAGCGTCTGTGAGTTCGAGGCGATAATCGTGTTCCAGGTCACGTGGATATTCCACGGATTCGTGGAACCATATCTGATTGGCCCTTACACAGTCTTATTGTATTACACAAGTTTTAATTGGCTGCTTATAGCATAAATTATAATTTGGTTGAACGAAGATTCAACGAACATACGAGCGAAGTACCGTACAACTACCGTATCTCGTTCGATTCTTAAAATTATCTTCTGATTACACGTAATTTATGGCAGCCGCTGATTCTGAAACCAAGCAACTTCAAATATTATAGATTCAGATTGATTGTATAACTGAAATAGTATTTCCAACGGACAATCTATCGTCGGTAAGACTACGATTTAAAAATACCTAATTTTCGACATTTATAGGAGTTGGTTGTTATTATTAATCATGGCACATCTGAATTGACAATTGTGATACTGGAATTAAAACATACAACGACATTTATGAATATGATACAGTCAGTCAATCGGACAGTGTGGACAAAACGTTATGTTTTTGAAGCCACACACATGAAATTGTACTTGACCGTGGTCGTGAAGTCTGACCTTTGGGAAAACTTATCTTGAATATTTATAGTAAATACGCTGTTCAAAGACTCTCGTTCTCGCACACACATCTTTTTGATCAAATATAGTTTTTAATTTGTTAGTTTCTTCACGACATATAATAAAGAAACTTTGAAAGTATTATGAAGTTGTTCAATAATTGTTATAATTTACTGAAAATCCACGTGACCTGGAACACGCTTTTCGCCTCGAACTCACAGACGCTCTCTCCCCAAAATTTTCTTCTCACGGGAGAGCGGCTGTACACAGGCTACAGTCCAGAGGGCAGGCTCTATTGATTATTTCAGGTTTATTCGCAGTCGCATAAATTCGACTGAATTTAAATGTGACGTGCTAGCGGGTCTCGCGATTGTCGTGAGAACGCAATTATTTTGGCAACGTAAATCTTCTATTCAGTAGCAATACTCTTCTGACCGTCTATAGGAGGAAAATAAAACGTTACCAAAATAATTGCTTTCTTGGGAAAATTGCGAGACGCTAGCACGTCGCATTTAAATTTCATGCAGCTGATTTATTGCGGTATTTATTGAATAATCGCCAATAGCAAATCCATAAATTTCCAAGGCCAAAAGGATCAATATAAATTAGGTCAATAACGGACTATCATCATTTTCGTCGTCATAGGTCATAGTTTAATTCTCGAATCAGAATAATCCATTTAGATGGGCTACAAATGAATGATAAGGAACTTCTAGCCTCAAACTATTGACATTGTTCATAAAATAGCTATATTTTAAAATTATTAGACACGCGTGAAACAGTGCGACTGACCTTTTGGAACGCGCAGTTGCCATACATAACGAATGCATTCTCGAGTTCAACGAGGGGAAAGTTCCTACTTTCTACAGCACAAGATTGATGATTCGCTTCGCACGGGATTGTTTACGTCTTCAAATTACTCTAGATCAGCAATATTTTCACTTCGTTTTGGCGTTTAACCACGCCTCCAACTAAATTTTTTATGTGGAATTTTGATTTCATTGGATAAGATCACAGTTATGTCAACAACACTGCACTACGATTGGACGATTTTCATCTGTGATGACAGTTTCTTTTGTGATGTCAATGGAAAGCTAATACAGTAACAGTTTCGTTCCTGCGGGGAACGAAACAAAAAGAGCAAAGAACTTACAACATGCCTCACGGTCTCGTTCCTTCACACGGCTAACAACTCACCGGAAGTATGAATAGTAGCGGAAGTAAAATGTGCAAAAATGCAAAATCGTGACACCCCCACCCCCGAGTAATAAATTGCAAACTTTAAAGTAACATGACACTTCTAAGTTAAAAACATTATTTGCAAAGTCAGTGTCCTACGAGATCGCTAGAGTATTAATAAAGTACCGTTCAACAAATAGCTGCAGTGCTAATATTCCTCTAATGGCATTAACCAGCTGTCTCCTGCTTCCAATCCTGGTAATGTAAAGCTCAAGCATGGTGCGAGCCTTTGTCGATGCATCCCGATGTATCCTAATCAATTCTGGAGTAACGTACATTTTTAATCTCGTGCAGCTCAAACTGACCCGTCATCCCATTTCGACGCAATCCTCTGGGATATTCGAACAATCTCTGGTGGCTGCAGATCATCTATCAAAATTGAGAGCAAAACAATTCAACCGCATTCAACATTAAAGGTCAACTCAAAGCAAATTATTTTTCCGGCTTGTTATATGCACCAAAGTATGGAGAATACGAATATGATGATAAAAACTTGAAGCAAACCGTACTTTTTGTTGATTTCTGAGTTTTTTAACGAAGTATTCTAAAAAAAGCCCTGTTGTATAAAGAGTCTGGCACTAGCAAGTTTGTGACGTAAACAGTTGAACCTGGACGATTGAAATCATAAGAAAAGCTGATTTATGATGAATATAACTTGGGCAAGTTTCTAACCACACGTGTATTAAAGTATTTGACGCTTTTCGAATGTGTTTACTTTAATGGATCGTAAAATCGTTCCTCCATTTACGTCACACACTTGCTAGTGCCAGACTCTTTATACAACACGGATTTTTATAAAAAATTCGCCGATTCAACATCCCAAAATCAATGGGAAAAAATTTCAATGGACCATTTCACCAATAGCGGCGCCATCTTGAATTCGAAATGCATTGTGGTCTACCCAGGGTAATAAGCTCAATTAAAAGGGTGATTGCTTATTATAAAATAACACGTATACTACGCGCGCTCTGATTGGTCAATACCCATGTTTTGGATCAGGCCATCCAAACACAGAATAAGGATCAACCAGAAGTCCAACTCTCTGTCGGCACCTTTGATGTAAGCGTCCTCGGGAAATGTCGGTCTCGCGATTTCGGCGCCATTTTGAAAGTAAGTGCAACCGGGAAATTATACCCCTCGTCCTTACGACCCTCGGGCTCCTGTAGTCAATTACTCTTGGCCTTCTTGTGACCTTTTAATTAACTTTATATTGTTATCTATATATATAAATAATATTTAGTTAAGTAAATAAGTAATTTACTTTAGAAAACGATTCTTTGGAGATAGAATTCTTTGACCACGACCTTATTAAAACTTCAGTGAGCGGATACTACGGGTAAAAGTCCGTGGCAAAAAAGTCCTGCACTCATGAAGCGGGTTTTACATTTCTCGATTTTGCGGACACATTTGTTTATAGAAAAAGATTGCTAACAATTTCGGAACTACGCATTGTTGAAATACATCGGGTACGTATGTTGTTAGAAATTTTATAAGCTTTCATTTGGTATATAATTCAAGTTTTAGTGTTACCTGTAACTTTTTAAAATGTTCAAAATGTTCTCACCATTGTTCGTAAAATAAGAATTGTATAATGGGAAATGGACTCCTCACAAGTGTTATAGAATTTTGGATTTTGTTTTTAAATACTAAACGCACAGATATTAAACAAAGGTACTGTCAAGTGCTATTCATGTCAGAACTTTTAATTTTCTTGCTGGGAAGTATTTTAAAATATGAAAAAAACATTATTATTTTGACGCGGACAGTCTGAAATGGATGAATTTCTTAAGTTTGTTTTGCCTTTTGTTGTTTTGGTGTTTGCTATAACCTCAGAAAGACTTCTGGCATGAACCTAAGATAGTTCTTGAACAGAAGCTAATTCAAATATGAAAGGAGTGGAAAAGTTTGCAGATTTCTAGTTGAAGTTTAAAACGTTTTTGGTGCAAATTAGTGATCATACCTTTTGAACATATGAAAAAATATTAAAACTTTTATGGTCAATGGTCACAACATCTTGAACATTTTAAAAAGTTACAGGTAACACTATGATTTGAACTATATACCGAATGAAAGCTTATAAAATTTTTAACAACATACGTACTCGATGTATTTCAAGAATGCGTAGTTCCGAAATTTTTAGCCATCTTTCTCTATAAACAAGTGTGTCGGCATCATCCAGAAATGTGAAACTCAGCTTCGTGAGTACAGGACTTTTTTGCCACGGACTTTTACCCGTAGTATCCGCGTACTGAAGTTTTAATAACCACGTGGTCAAAGAATTTCATCACCAACGAAATGTTTTCTAAAGTAAATTACTTATTACTTAACAAATATTATTTATATATGTATAGATAACAATATAAAGTTAAATAAAAGGTCACAAGAAGGCCAAGGGTAATTGACTACAGGAGCCCGAGGGTCGTAAGGACGAGGGGAATAATTTCCCGGTTGCACTTACTTTCAAAATGGCGGACTGGCGCATGCGCATAAAAATAATGGGACACTTTTTTCCGCGAGTTGGACTTCTGGTTGATCCTTATTCTGTGATCCAAACACGGAAATTTTCCCGCCCCGGGAAATTTGAAAAATGTCGGACTCCGACGACGATTTAATTGCAAACATTAATTTAGACCACATTTATCGATGTAATAAAACAACTGAAAATAAGGAAAAGCAAGACAGGTTTAGCAAACTTAGTCAGAAAGACATAGACGAGCTTTTGGACAATGCACAAGCGAAGAATACAAAATACAAAACAACTTACGACGTCAACATTTTCAAAGGTAAGTTAAGCTTATTTTTATTTACATTTAAACTCACATTCAAAAATTACTTTCAATCAAAATTTTGTTTTGATTGTCGTTATTTAATTATGAGAATTTAACTTCTTAAGAATGGTTGAAACTACGACAAATTGAACTCGAGTTGCACGAAAAGGACGACAAGACTTTGGACAAGACCCTTCGTTTGTTTTATGCGGAGGTTAAAAACAAGGAAGGTGAAGATTACAGCAAGTCCACTTTGGTTGGAATAAAGCATGGTTTGGAAAGATATCTCAACTGCCCACCGTATAACAGAGGTTTGAATGTCTCTACACACCCCGCGTTTAAGATGTCAAACACCGTCCTCAACGCAAAGATAATATCATTAAAGAAACAAGGAAAAGAAAAAGTGAGACACAAACCTACTTTGGAAACCGAGGACCTGACCAAGCTGAGAAAATAGGTACGCAATGCGTACATGTGACTACCGCTGTTAAGTACAGAACGAGATATAGACTTGAAATTCATGAAAATGTGTGAAAAGCACAGACACACACACACAAATGGTGGATAAATCCTAGCTAGAGAACCACTCTAGTGGTGCTTTGAACGACCCAATTTAACTTTTATCCACTGTGGATAAAATTTTATCAGTGGATAAAATTTTATATTAGGTTGTTCAAAGCATGATTAGTGCTGTTCTTTAGCTAGAACTTATCAACTAGATAAGCTATCTTGGCTTTGTACAACTCACCCCAGATCATATACTGTACATGTAGATTATTTTTGTGGAAACACCATAAAATATTTAGTTGCTAAGCTTTCAGCCTGTTGACTCAGGCCGAAACTGTTAGCAAATAAATAATTTTCATTGTGTTTCCACAAAAATAATCTATATACATTATCGCCTTGAAAACTTTCAAAAAATTAATCACTCCAGATAATCAATATTGTGTTCAAAACAACATTTTACCTGCCATAAATATGCTGTCAGTGGCATTCAAGTGTAATGCACATCTCTAATATTTTGTGATTCTGCTAGTATTTTAAATAACACAGTACAACAATACTCAGTATTGTAGTTTCAACAGATATATTTCTTCATTTCAAGGCTTTCAACATATTCAAGGCTTTAAGTTTCCCAACACTTCACAATAGCTTTACAACAATTTATCAAAATATACAATTGGTGGCATGCAGATTATAGAATGTTTCAGTACTTTCACAAGAGTTAGACTTCTGGTGTATCTACTATTCTGTGGACAGATCACTGTAGCAGCTCTGGTGTCCACAAACGTTGGTTTCTTAATTTCATTATACAAGATATTGAACACCACCTAAAACAAGTAAACAAAGCACCAAGTCAAGGCTTTGTAATGTCTATGTAACAGCCAACATATTTTGCTTAACCCTTTATAGCCCATTGGCCACCTTTAGCATTTTACTCTGGCTAACGCCAGACGATTTTACTTGTCAACTGGAAACCTCCTGGGCTATAAAGGGTTAAGAAACTATCTCGCTTAACCCTTTATAGCCCATTGGCCACCTTTAGCATTTTACTCTGGCTAACGCCAGATGATTTTACTTGTCAACTGGAAACCTCCTGGGCTATAAAGGGTTAAACTAAATTAAACTAACCTTCTTTATACTGGATAACTCTATCAGTTATATCTAAACAGTTATCCTCAGAGGTCCAGTACGGGCCCACCCTCATTGGTCCAGTGTTACTACAGGAGGAAACCTGAGTACCCGGAGGAAACCTGTGGTGTTTGGTAGAGTCAAACTGGAAGCACTCTTCTCGCATGTGGCCAAGGTGAATTATTTTAATCAGATAACTGCACCGTGCAGGTATTGAACCCAGCTCGCAGAGGTGAAAGGCACGTGCACTAACCACTATGCCACCAACACCACCTAGCATAAATTTCTTATATACAATGTATATAGTGTAAATACAGGGCACTGTGATATATACTTCTCAAACTCATTAATAATCTCACAAACCAAACAGATAGGAAAATCATAAGCGAGACAAAGGTTTGATGTGTGATCAAACAATTCATTTCCTGATTTGTTTGATCACGAAACAATGAAAGTTGTGTTTGATCTAATATCAAAACACCTAGCTCGAAGTTGGTTAAAACACACTTATCACTCTTAGTGTATGTACTGGTGTATGATATATACATGTACTGTACTGTACATGCAGTATAAACATGACTCACTGACCAGTGAGCACATGACCAGTGAGCACAACACACAATTCAACCAAAATTAAACTTAAACTTATAAAGCGATTTTATCATTATAAATAATTTAGGTATATATCAGTTTCTTCGATAAAAGAAGGTTGAAGGCCCAACTTCTAGCAAACTTTATAAGCTGAATATTTCTAGTACTGCTATAACTACAGTACCCTGTTTCCGATCAAGTACTTAGTTATAGATTTTGTATATAGTGTATAAGATAAACAACGTTGTACCGAATCGTTCCGGCACACACACTCACCAATACTCAAAAATGGTTTTATTAGGCTCACAATGTAAAACTCTCCAATACATGTAAAATCCCTTCGACTCTCTCCAGAACGACCTCGAGACGACGACCTTCAGTCTCTCACGTGACCGCATAGGTAACCCAAAAATGGGCAACAATAAACACAACATTTGGAAGGTAACCCCTAATTCGGGTCACACTCCCCTAAAAGTTAATACATGTTCTTAACTTTTATAATACTCTTTGTTCTACATTAGTCATCATCCTGTAAACATAGTGTGATTCTCTCTCTGGCTTGCTTGGCTGCTTGTCTCTTTGGCACAGTGCGTTGTACTACCTCTGGCGTAACAGGTGCTTCAGCTTCTTCAGAACGCATGCTTCGGATTTCCAAGGGGCATACCAATTGGACTGGTCGTTCTATCTGATGTCCTTTGTGCAGTAGAGCTACTCCTCTGACTACCCCGTCTCTTCCTCTGATATGGCGTAGTACCTTTCCTTTCTTCCAAAGCGCTCTGTTTTTCTCATCTCCTAAAACCAATACGACCTCTCCCACTTTCGGTAGCTGTCCGTTTCCTTTGACCATGCGATGGGATTCCACGAGGCTGTGGATGTACTGGTTCTTCCAACGAGACCAGGCATGTTCTCTCGCAGTGCTGAGTCGTCTGTGGAACTTATCCAACCCGTCTGCGTCCTCCGCCTCCAGATTTTCGAAGATGCAAGATTCATGTCCCCACATGATGGTGTTTGGTGTCAGTACCTGTTCCTCCCCTCCGTCACTCTCGATGTAGGTTAATGGCCGATTATTTAAATGTCTTTCGATATCCATGACGACGGTGACCAGCTGCTCGAATGTAAGATGTGTTTTTCCCAGTGTTTTGTACAGCGTTTTCTTGATTTCCTTTATGATCCTCTCGTACATTCCTCCCCACCAGGGAGATTTTGACAGATTGAATTGCCAAGTGATCTCCTGTTTGGCTAGGAAATCCTGAAGCTTCTCACTCCTTCTAATCTTTCTAATCCACTGTGCTGTAGCTCTGAAAACCGCTGCATTATCTGACACGATGCGTTGAGGTCTCGTTCTCCGTGTTATGAAAGAATTCAGCTTCGTTTGAAATTCTGCTGCTGTTTGGCTCTTGGTAACCTCAAGGTGGACGGCTCGAATCGTGGAACAGGTAAAAATGATAATAGATGCTTTCCCATCTTCCTTCTTGTTAATCTTGTAAACCAATGGTCCTGCGAAATCAACTCCGGTCGTCTGGAATGGTCTACCTGCTTGGGTACGAAACTGTGGAAGTGCAGCTGTGTCTGGCTTTCCATAAGGTTTTGTGGAGAATACTCTACAGATATGGCGTTGACGGATTTCCTTCTTAACCAATGACCTGAGATGGGGAATCCACCAGTCTTCTCTTATGGCTGCCATGGTGCTGGCTGTTCCAAGATGTAATGACTGCTCGTGGATATATCTGATCAGCTTTTGGGCGAATAATCCATCTTCCAGGTAGATTGGTGTGTATCCTCGAATTCTTCCAACGCACTTAAGTATGTTCGTTTCACTGTCCCTGTCGAGTCTCCAGCCAGGACTTTCTGTATCTTCAGGTATGGATCTCTGTATCTTCCTCACCCAGCTGTTTCTGGCGCTTAGGATTTCTTCCGTTGACAATGGACCTTGAGTCTTCTTCACCCCTCTCACTTTGGCTAAGCTGTTGTGCACGAACCGCAAACACCAAGCTGTTGTCCTGAGGGTAGTCCAGTACCGCTTACACGTTAACAACTGTTCCCATTCATCTGGTATCTTCTCTGGTGTATAGGCGATTATCTCTTTTATACACTTCTCCTCTTCAGTTGCTGATCGCGTGCTCTTCAACTTGGGCTGTGGTGGCCATTCTTCTTCATGCAACAACCACTCTGGACCAGTGTACCATTCTTTGTTTTCCATTTGGTCTAGAGTTGCCCCTCTGCTACCAAGATCTGCAACATTTTTCTCTGATGGGCAATGCTTCCACTGAATTCCAACTTCATCTGTTATCTCGGCAATCTTCCTCACTCGATTGGCTACAAACACCTTCCAAGGTCTATTTGGGCTTGATATCCAATAAAGAGCTACCATGCTGTCCATCCACACAGTAACCGAAGAGACGGGCCAACTTGTAAGAGCCTTGGTTAGATTCCTTGCCAGATTTGCGGCCATTTGCCCACTAACCAATTCTAGCCGGGGTATTGATGTGTTTCGCTTGGAAATACGGGATTTAGATGTCAAAAGTCCCTTCACCGTCCCTGATTCTTGTTCAACTACTGCAATTGTCGTGGTGCAGCAGGCCAGCTTACTTGCATCTGCAAACAGATGTAATTGTATTGCTTTGACTCTCTTGCACTCATTGATTAGGCTTCTGGGAATTCTTACAGTTCGCAGTTGTCTTGTCCACCTCAGCCAGTCCTTGGTCAGTACTGAAGACACCTCCGAATCCCAATTTCGGTTCTCATCGCAGGCCTCCCGATAAACACGCTTCCCCTCTACCATTGTAGGTGAGATGACACCAAGCGGGTCATAGACGCTCCCCAATAAGCTTAGAATAGATTTCTTTGTAACTTGCTCTCCTTCGATCCTCTTCGGTGCTTGGATTTGTAAGGTGTCATCCTGTTTATCCCATGTCAGCCCGAGGATCTTCCCAGGATTTGGCATATTGTCACTCTCGACTGCTGGAATGTTCGATTCCCATTTGTGTACCGGGAACTTTCCACTCTCCAAAATGATGCTTGCTTCATTCTTGAATGTTTCTAATTCCTTTGGGGTGTAACCAGTCTTCATCAAGTTATCGACATAGGTGTTGGTTCTGAGGTCATGTAGGGTATACTCTAGTTGATCTACCTGCTGGTTGTAATGATGTTGTAGTGTTGCTCCCAGGAGAAACGGGCTCGCCTCAGCTCCAAATGGCACTCGTGTCAGTCGGAAATGTTCCTCCTTTCCAGCTAGGTTGAATAGAAAGCGGAATGCATCCCTATCTTCTGATTTCAGCCCAATCTGCAGAAATGCTTTCTGGATATCACCGATTAACAAACAAGGAGTCATCCGTGCTCTCACCATAATGTCCCATAACAATGGTTGCAATGCAGGGCCAGTATGCATGCATTCGTTCACACTTGGTGCCATAGGGTTGGGCTTTGCACTGGCGTCGAACACCATTCTTACTTTGGTGGTGGTTGCTGACTCCTTGACCACTGGCTTATGCGGTAAATAAAACACTCGATCTCCAGTGGGTTGATCTGGAACTCCTTCAATGATTCCTTCCTGTAGCTGGTCCAAGACAATTTTTTGATGTTCTTGTTCCAATTGTGGATCTTTCTTAACCTTTCTCATCACATTTTGCAGTCGTCTTCGGCTTTGTGCCTCATTTGTGTTTGTAAGATGAGTGCCAGGGATCCAGGGAATATTTACTTCATATCTTCCCTCTTGATTTTTGTTGATCCCTTCCATAAACTCTGTGTAAACATCTGACTGGTCGTTCTCACCCCGGTCCTCCACTCCAAGGACATCAAGGCTATACAAGTTCTTGTAGTCATTTGTGTCTCTCGCATA
Organism: Corallium rubrum; assembly: GCA_964035015.1. NCBI lineage: Eukaryota > Metazoa > Cnidaria > Anthozoa > Scleralcyonacea > Coralliidae > Corallium > Corallium rubrum. The sequence continues at coordinate 153,441 of CAXIUP010000268.1, read as the reverse complement.
AAAACACAACTTGCCTGGATGGTCTCCACCATGTATCACCAAGCCAAATGTTGTTCCCTCTACTATTGGCTCTTCTGGTTTACTCTTGTAGATTTCTTGGGTCTTGATACGACTGAACGTGTTATCTCCAATGATGAGATGTATTGGGTACTCGTTGCTAGAGCTCTTGTAAAATACTTTATCTCTTGTGTGGTCAAACTTCGACTTTAGCACATCCATATCTGGTCTTCGGATTGTTGTGAAATCATGCATCTTGGTTCCAGCAACTTCAATTCTTTCTCTGGTTTTGCCATCTAGAGAATCCATATTCAGGTTGAACACTGGCATAGATTGCTTCTTTGTACCACTCACTGTAACAAGATTGCGAATTTCATGACAAACAGGAGATAATTTGAGCCTTCTGATAGCATCTTGAGATATAAAGTTCCTTCCACTTCCGGTGTCCAAATATGCCCACAGGGTAACACCTTGGATCTTCACTGGAATGATAGGTGGTAGCGTTGTTTCCACTGGGGCAAAAAATCCAGTATGAACAACCTCAGCATTTGCATCACACAAGCTAGTATGGTGTCTTCCCTTGCACTTGAAACAGCTTCGCCCATGACATTTGATTGCTGGATGGCCAGCTTGGCCACAATTATAGCAGAGCTTGTTGTCAGCAAAGAACTTCCTACGATCTACCAGTTCCTTTACCACTTGACAACATTCAGACCAATGCTGCTCTCGACAGTAAATACATACTGGGGTCTTCGGCTTTGACCGTCGCTCCTCACCACCTTTCTGTGTGAACCAATTTCTTTCTCTCTTGGAAGTTTCTTCCTTTTGTCTTGAACTTGCAACAACTTTATTTCTGGTCAGCCACCTCTGGAGATTGTCAAGCAACTCCTTCATACCCCACTCTTCCCAGCTCTCATCGGTTCTCACAAGGTCAGGTTTAATTTGTGGTAGTTTATTCAAAGTAGTCATTACAAATCCCTTTAACATGCTATCTTCCCCCAGGGTTTGTAAGGCATCGAAACTCTTGCTAAGCTTCTCATAAAATTCTTGGATTTTTTCACAGTTATTTCCCTTAATCACTGGCAATCCGATTATTTCCTCCATGTGTGCATTTATTACTTGTTTGGTTTGCCCAAATTCTGTTTTCAATCTGTTCCACGCAGTTTTGTAACCCTCATCACTCGGTTTAAGGTTAGAAAGTCTGTCTCTTACCTTGGAGTTAACCAGTTCCAACAAGTATCCAAACTTCTCTTCTGCAGAAATCGGTTTTCGATCGACCTGTGACAAAAATATATTCTCAAAGCGAATCCAATCCGACGCTGTTCCTTTGAAAGGGGTTATTTTCAGCTTTGGCAGCTTAGCGGTTGTAGATTTCGCTTCCATTTCCATTTTCTTTTCCGTCACTTCTAACTCGGCCTTTAGCTTCTCCTCCCAAAGTTGTCGTTCTCGTTGTTGTCTCTCTTGTATAATGGCGTTTTCGAGTTGTTGTTTTGTTTCCCATTTCCGTCGCTCGGTTTCGTCTTGTGTTCTCTGTTCCATCTCTGACAGCGCCTCAGACAGTTTGTCCTTGTCCTGTAGCAACTTCGAATATCTAGACTTAACGTCCTTCTTCCACTGGCGTACCGCTCTTGAAGAAATACCACTATCAATTTTAAATTCTTCTAACTGAGAAATAAGATCCGACAGTTTACTCGTAATTTTCGACGCTTGTTTAACAGCCAACTGAATTTCTTCATAATCCTGCTGTTCGATAAGCTCGTCCGTTGTTTCCAAGTAATATTCTAACTTCGCTATTTCCTTATTCATTGCATCCTCCCTACGATCTGTTTCTTCTTGTTTATCTGCGTTGTGTTCGTCCGCCATAGCTGTTCATTTGATTACACTTCGTTTTTTGTACAGTAGCTCGCAAATTGTTGTAAATTCTGGTCACGGCACCACTATGTACCGAATCGTTCCGGCACACACACTCACCAATACTCAAAAATGGTTTTATTAGGCTCACAATGTAAAACTCTCCAATACATGTAAAATCCCTTCGACTCTCTCCAGAACGACCTCGAGACGACGACCTTCAGTCTCTCACGTGACCGCATAGGTAACCCAAAAATGGGCAACAATAAACACAACATTTGGAAGGTAACCCCTAATTCGGGTCAACGTCACAGTTTTGAAACTATTTCTTACCTTGTATAAACTGATCAATGTGGACAGAAACCGTTCCAAGAAGAAAAGATGTGCAAAGTAATAATTAAACTTTCAAAAATCAAAACTGTCATCGAGAGAGCAACCAAAATGCGAAGACGAGATTCACTTTAGTTTATTCCCCGCGAGGCCACGAAAACAACTCGAGTACCTCCCGAATACTTGGCGATCAATGGCGATCTTCTCGACTATATAGCGATCGCGTCGAATATCTGGCGATGGCTGCACGAGTATGACGTCAGTGCGGTCCAAGACAAGCAAGCAAGCAAGCAAGCAAGCAAGCAAGCAAGCAAGCAAGCAGAGGAGGTTGGACAGCTGCCGCAAAGCATCATGGTCCAAACGCTAAAATTGATAAATTATCGATTCATTTGCATCTGACCGCCGACGAGGAATGAACTATGCCCGGTGGACTAGATGCGCAAAAACTTTTGAAAACTCGTCACAGTTGATCCAGAATTGTTAAATCTGATAGTCAGAAAGATACGAGAACAATTCGTGGTTATCATAGACAATTAATATGATCAGATTGTGCTTTATTTGGCGTATATTCGTGACAATGGCGGATGGGCATTCAAGACTACTCAAGTTCCTTCGGATTCGACGCATTTTATGTTACAATTAATAATGGAACAAATCAGAAACGAATTAGATGTTTACAACAAAGAAGGATTTGGTTGTGCTGTGCAACGTGTGATTCGTTACAACTGGAGAAAAGCGTGAGGTGAGAAATCAACATTATTTGTTGTTTAGTGGTTAATGATTTCCCTCTCAAATGTTTCCTATTCTATACTACCTTATGATGCATTTTCCGTGGTTTAATGTTTTGCATTCTGCAGTAGTACTGTAAACTTCTATAACTGTTGTGTGTAACAATTATCTGGATCAATTAGATACAACTATCATCAGGCCTGACGAGAGGGGGGGTCAGCCTGGTCGTTGACCAGGGGCCCGGCGCCAAAGGGGGCCCATTTTTTAGGAAACAAAAGAATTTATTATACATTATCTTCACCGTGAAAGTGTGAAACGATAAAATCGATTTTATAATAGACAATTGAAGTTTTAGTATTAATCGTTACATTGCATTGTGTCTCTCGCTAATGGTTTTATCACTGCTATAGGGGCCCTCTATGGCTTTATCGCTGGTATCGGGCCCCGTTATGGCTTTATCGCTGCTATGGGGATATGGGGGCCCTTTATGCCTTTATGACCGGCACCGCTATAGTACTATCCATCGCCGAACTGGGATTATTTGATTCTCTATTATTAACGTATACAGAGGGACTTGACTAGGATTTAATTTCGAACCCACAATTACCTTACGGAGAGGGGGCCCGTAAATAGTTTTTGACCAGGGGCCCAAAATTTCTCTCGGCGGCCCTGACTATCATCCTTGGTTTGTTTGGGGTTTTTCCCCCGATTTTTTAACAAACAGTCTTGTTTCCTTTTATACTTTATACTGTACTTGTAGTATCCCAAATTTTATAAAATTGTGAATAAAGCTAGCTTAAAATTTATTATTCAATAACAATCTTGTATTTTTCTTTATAATTAAGGTGAATGAAAAATCGGGATAATTTATTGGATTGCCTCCAGAATCTGTTGGTAAATTTGGTATATAACTGGACTGGTCAAATATTTCTATTTTATCAAATAAAGGGTATTTCCTGTATCCTCAATATATATGTAAATAAGGAACTTGAATAAAATTAAAATGTCTTGTCTCAATATTGATCTTGGTCACTTCTATTCAATCAGGGCATTGTTACCATTTTAACATTGGTCCAACATTTTTGCAGTGAAGCAACCCCCCCCCCCCCCCCCCCCCTGCCAAGAAAACATCAACTTTGGCCATTTAGAGATGACATCAGAAAAGTTACTGTATTAAGGTAGACATATGAATGAACTATAAGACAGACAATGTCCAGCCCAAGGGTGTCTGTCTTAGACATAGTTCATAGCACTCAAAGGCAAAGGGATGAATAATAGCATTTGGATTGTATAATAATATGCAAGATAATACTTCTGTGTTAAAATTTTATTAATTACGTCCACAATTATTATGCATTGCCTTATGTAATTATACAACATGACAACATGCAAAACTTCAAACTACATATATATTATTTGAATGTTATTCAGTAAAAGAGAATCCATCAATTTATCATTGTAAAAATCCAGTTCAGATTGGTGCTCGTGCCTGGGCACTCAGTCTGAACACCACCAAAGTAAGTTCTTCCAACACTTACATCTGTACTGTATCTCTTCACGTCCTGTAAAAAATACAATGTGATATGGAGTTATTAACTCTTCCATGTCTTAAGAGTTGACTGTACAGCCAATACCTAACTATTGTATTCACTTTGTGGGTACAAACCAAGGGGTGGACACAGGGCACATGCCACCCCCCCCCCCCCCCCCCCCACTTGGAGTCCCCCTTTATAATTTTGCAACAAAAAAGACCTTTATCAGAAAACCTTTATCAGAAGACATGTGCCTCAAGGGTCATTTTAAAACTCTGCCCTGAAACAAGGTACTTTTGAAAGTGTACACTTCCCCCTGGCACCCCATCAGCTTGCTTCCCACATCACTGACTCAGTTGAAATGGACAACTAGGGCAAAAGGGATAATAAGTATTTGTATACTGAAAAACAATACGAACAACAAATTATAACAAATTAGCAAAAAATTAAAAAATACTACAACTACAATATATTATTCACAATAACAATGACCAATAATAAACTACAAATAATCCACACATCAATTTTAATAATCATACTGCTGGCATGGAACACGTTATTTAATATATAAAAAATATCTATGCATATCAGTTCTGTATACAGATATAGCAGATCTTTAAGAAAGTATTTTTCCAGAATATGATGGTGTTTTTATACAGCGACGTCAGCGTTTTGGACCATAAGAACAGACAAATACCAAATTTTACTATGTAATAATTGTCCACCACTCATTCTACACTTACTCTAAAGAATAAAGCTCGAAATATTAGGAAGCTTCCAAAATTCATGAGAGAAAAACAGGCTTTAGTGGCGAGAGGCTCTCTTAAATTATTGGGCGCCATCTTAGCGAAAGCCGAAATACCACGGTCGGTTCAACGGCGAATATCTCGAAAACGGTGAGGGGATCGCTGGGGATCGCCTCCATAGCATCCAAGATTAGACATTTCTTTAACTTATTACGCAAAAATTAGAGAATTCGAACCATGGGAATTCGAGATTTTTTGCTTTGAAGATTGTTGAAAAACCGGAAGTGGGGTCTTCGCTTAGCGCGACACGACCTACATAAACCATCAAAATAAAGTAGAAAAATACATTTACCTTGCAAAATCCTGCAGATATGGATAGTCCAACAATATATGAAACCATATCACTGCTTTTTTAAAGAAAAAAATGAATGACAACAGCGTAATATTCGGTATTCTGAGTCCAATGCAAAATTTTCAGCCGATCAAGGATAAGAAAATAGCGCAATTTCATTGGTCGACAATATCACGTGATAGCTGTCCTGTCTCCTCTGCAAGCAAGCAAGCAAGCAAGCAAGCAAGCAACACGCCGACATTATGGCTACCGCTGACAGGTCAGCGGTAGTCACAAAAAAGTGGTGTGTTAAATTTGTCCACCCCTACTGGCTTGCTTAGAAATGTGTGGTTTCACACAACACTGTATTGGTGTCGCAGAGGGCGAGAAGGTCAAATGAACCTGACGAAGAAAAGCTTCGTGTTTACTCAGGATGGCAGCGGCGAAGCGTATGTCACTATGACGCACAACGAGTTCTCCAAAAATCATCCAGGGGGAATTAACGACAACGAAAGCTTTCAAAACATGGGTAGGATGTACAAGACCGTGGATAAGAATGATGGCTATACAGCCTTGCAACTGTTTCAGTACTCGAAACGTAAATGGGATCGACCGACCGAAAGCATTTGGTACGAAAACCGTCCTCTCGGGATAAACAAGCTCGGCGATATGATGAAGACCATCAGCTCAGCAGCAAGTTTCTCTCAAATTTACACCAATCACTCCGTGAGAGCGACGTCTATTTCGTTGTGGTCCAACGCTGGCTTGACCAACAGACATATTATGGCGATTTCAGGCCATCGTAACGAGCAGTCGCTTCTGCACTACAATCAACGACCATCCACATCGCAACTAAAGCGTTCCAGTGAAGTGCATTCGGAAGCTCTCGGTAGTGATTCCAGCCATTATCAAGCAGTGGCAAAAAGACCTGCTGTCCAAACACTCTCAAAGGAAACCACCTTGGCAACCACGGGGACAAATCCGACAACAACTATCCGTTCCGTCGGTTCCGACTCAGCCAAAGTTTCGATGCAAAATCTCACACAGTTCGGTGGCATGTTTACAAGTTGCTCACTTGCAAGTGTCAACGTCAATTTCAATCTTCAGCGTTAATTTTGAATACTATGTTTACGATCATGCTTAGCTTAAAACAGTTAAACATTTTATATTAACGTTTCGTTCTTTTGATCTTTGTCCTATTTATTCGAAAGTTGAACTTCGCTCACCTAGCGGGTCTTTCGCTAAGCACTCTCGTGATTGGTTGTTTGTTGACTTTGGGAGAATTATTATTTTGATACAGTTGTGCAAATAAAAATTGCTAAACTAACGCGTCATTGTTATTTTATAAAAGACTTACCTAATGGTTTCCGTGTTTGGATGGCCTGATCCAAACACTTGGGAATGTTGCTCGACTTGAGAAAAGTTAAAAAACACTTGCCTAGTGGCTCGTGTTTTGTTACGCTTTTGTCAAGTCTCGCAATATTCCCGCGTGTTTGGATCAGGCCATCCAAACACGGAAACCATTAGGTATTTCTTTAGTGTTGAGACACAATGCGGTAATTTTTTCTTGATAAACACTTTCATGGCAACAATGTCTAGATATGATCGTTGTCATATTGGTAAAAGCAATAATTCTCGTACGTATAAGGATACATTTGTCATGAATCTATCCTTACACGTCCAATAATTGTTGCTTTTACCAATATGACAATTATTATATTTGGATATTATTGCCACGAAAGTATTTATACAGAAAAAATTACCGCATTGTGTCTCAACACTACGCAATCGCCATTTTAATGGAGCTTGTTACACTGTTTTGACCATAATGAATTGCGAATTCAAGATGGCGCCGCTATTGGTGAAAAGGTCTATTAAATTTTTTCCCATCATATTCGGATTCTACCTGCTTTAATACATAAATAAAGCGAAAAATGTAATTTGACTTGAGTTGAAGGTTAACAGGAGTCGATTTAAAAATTCAAAACATCCCCCCTGGAAAATGTGTGTACCTATAGTACTGTACCTACAGACGCACACATTTTCAGAACGATGGGTCGCCAAATTTACTGTTAGCCTCTTCTAATGAACAAAGACCAAGCACAGTATTGATAACAGCTGCTCAGGATGATTCACGCAATGCTCGCTTGATGTTACCCTAACCAATATATACGAGCCTATATTTCAAAGAATTCAAAACAGTCGAACCCAGTACCCCAGCTGGATATTGCATATGGTGTATAAAGGTGGATTTCCATTCAGCTTTTTTTGTCGAACGAGCGTCTTTTTGCGATCGCTTTCTTTGTCTCATGCCTTCTCGGGTGGAAGGGAGCCGGTCCAGAGCCCATAAAGGTGGATTTCCATTCAGCGCATTTTATCGCGCGATTGACTTTTTGCGATCGCTTTCTTTTGAATTGTGGGTTGTCAAGCGGAACGCATTTCATTAGCTTTGGTTGAATACACACATTTCAAAAGAAAGCGATCGAGAAAAGTCGATCGCGCGACAAAATGCACTGAATGGAAATCCAGCTTAAAGCTGACAACGCTTGACAACCCACAATTCAAAAGAAAGCGATCGCAAAAAGTCGATCGCGCGATAAAATGCACTGAATGGAAATCCAGCTTAAGACAAAAGAAAGCGATCGCAAATCGTCGATCGCGCGACAAAAAGCACTGAATGGAAATCCGCCTTAAGATTGTTCACGTTGATAATTGATATCTATTTAAATATTAAGCAACATTGACTTTAAGTAAAAAATTCTACAGCATATAAAGTTGCATATTCTTAGCTAAAAAGAAAAGTCGTCTTAAAGTTTCTTAAAACAGACGTACCTGGAACATTTCCTCAGCTAGATTCCACCACCTTGCTGCTAGTATTTGACTCACTTCTTCCCACAGCTGCTTCATTTAAGGAAGTGCATGTGTACATTTACTAATTCTAAACACCTGTTAACCAGTAGTTAGAGATTAGTAGAAAAGCATATACCTGTATAAAACAATTGTCTGTCATAAGATGTGTTTTATCTAAATATCGAGCAATAATCAGATGTGTTCACGGACATAAAACTCAACAACAAACTCTTCCCTGCCAATCAACAACACGAAGAGATGGGGGGAGAGGGGAGGTCGAAACTAGCAGGGGTTATATAATTACAACGTCTTCTTAACAAGATTTGATCAATCTGTCTGTTCTCTTATCAATTTTCTCGATCTCCTAACTAACGGTTGAGAAGTATTTACTCCATCTGGGTCTGCGTTCGAGGATGTAGCTAGCACTGTTTTTCTAAAGAACAGAGAAGGTTGTCACGTCTCCACTGGTGTTCCACTTGATTTGGCATTGGATTCTACAGCACTGTCGTGTACAACTGATATCTTCTGTTCCTTCAGTACATTCCTTCACTTTGATCTTAAACCAAATACGATCTTGGCAGAACTTCTGTTTGACGCCTGAATGGTAATCATTGTTTGAGTGTATCCTTACTTTGTCCATTGCTTTCCAATAAAGCGTATCTCGGCCGTTCTTTTACAACATCCTGGCGATGTTAAAACAGAGTCGCACTGGCTTCGTATTAGGGGTGGTAGGGAGAGGGGCGCCGTCAGGGTTTCTTTCAGAATATTTAACAAGGGGGGCAAAACAGGCAATACTTACTGGCAAGGAGCGCCCAAGGCGCGACCAACTTCTATGGGGTCCGGGGACATGCTCCCCCGGAAAATTTTGAATCTTAGAGTCTCTGAAATAGCATTTCCTGCATTTTGAGGGGGGTTTGAAAGAGTTTTGAAGGATATAAAATACCAAATATTCAAATATACTCATTTTATATAGGAATACACCATAACATGCAAGGCATATACATCATGAGGACATGTCGTCATACCATCATTAGGTGACTAGTTCATGTCAGGCTGCCAGCTGCGTGAAGCCTACTAATATACTATTAGTTGTACCATACTGATTAAAACGTAAAACGACTATAAATCCCAAATCGGGTTTTTAAATAGGAATTGCACTACATATCAAATATAATATTATACAACGGGAAAGGAGCGCAGTAACGGCATCCTAAGGGGGCGCATGTGCCATTGGCACAATGGCACATAGGGACAGTCCGACTCTGAGTTAAAAAGCTTCACAACTCTGCTTAATTCTAACGTCTGGGGATGCCGCAGCCGTCGCAGGATTTTTTTAAAGGGAGGGCTTTCACTAAAAGCGACTCTTCTAGCGGGTCCATGGGCGTGTCCCCCTCCCTGAAAAATATAGTCTCTTGCTCTACTCAGAAAATTTGTTTAACGAAATTTAATTCTAACTGAACAAAAAGAAAGGTATTGTTCAACTACAAACCTACTTTTCTATTTAGAATTTGTTTTCCGCAATTTATTCATAACAAATAACTAAAATAAGAAAATATAAAAACCCTGTTGAAAAATCAACTAAATAAACTCTTATATCTCTTTGGTTTTTGACGTAATATATTACACGAGGAGGAACGTTTCATCAGGATATCCAAACACCGAGACGAAGCGCACAGTTACTATTTATAGACCAAAACTCAGACAAACAAACCGAAATTGAATCTCGAGGGATTTCTAATGATCCATTTTCTTTTGTTGGAAATGCAAGAATAAATTATAAACTCAGACAAACATGAATTCGACGTCATCTGTGCGCTTCGCTATTGGTTCCGCAATTCCTGAATATACGGAACAACCGCAAAACCCATCACCGAATTTTCATTCTCAGTGGTAGTGCGTTGCGGTATAACTGCAACAGGTTTTTTTAAAACATCACGATAGTTATTCGTGTTCAAAACGTCCATTACGTTACTGTCTCTGACTATCCCTCAAATTAGAACTAGATGGTATGCCCTGGGCCTCAAAAACAAAGTTCTAGAAACGGACTTCTTATGGCAGCATATGGAATAGTAGTCAAATGGGAGGTACTGATCAGTGTTTGTCGGTTTTTGGTATACCCCAGTTTCTAGTCCCGCATGACAATCAAATCTAAAAATGGCAAACTTCTATTCGTTTCACCTTCCACCGTGACTTGAATTGAAATTTTGATACAATTTAACGGAGCCAAAAAACTGTTGACAGTGTGTAACGTCATACACAAAACTAGTTGTGTTGCGCAGTCATTGCTAATTTAGTGAGAACAAGACGCCTTCCCAGGCGTTCACTCGGGCTACTGATTTTTGCAATTGGCGTAACCTGCGCACATCTAGAGAACCTGAGGAACAGCGTGCGTTCTTACGTAGAATCTCTCTGAGACTGATAGCGCAGTTCGAAATTACGACAGCACAGTACGCACTCTAGCAAACTACTATAATTTTTTTGAAAATTGAACGGGGTCTTCTATATATTGTTGAAAATTGAACGGGGTCTTCTATATATTGCCGGGGTCTTCTAAACATTTGCGTAAACAATCCCGTGTAGTGAATAATTAAACGGATCTTAATGGCTAAAATACGACCCATCGGCCCTTAATACTTTCAGTAGACAAAACCTATGGTGCTGGATTCGGCAGATTCCAGCGATCATTTCGATATAGAAATCATTAAAATCGTACTAAGAGACAATATTTAAACATGTTTTGAAACACACATTTCCAAATGTAAATATGTAATAAGACACCTACATGATATCTCGACGACTAGACATTATTCCGTGCTTATTTATTTGCATTTTGTAGTTGTTGGAGCAAGCAACAGAAATCTTCTTTGTGTTTCTCTCGTAATACTCTCATAATTTGCAGATTTGAGGTATTGAGTACTTTCAGTTTCCCATTTCGATATGGATTGACAGCTCGTCATCTTCGTAGGTCTACTGCAATCGGCATGTGCAGTTGTAAGAATATTTAAGATCAGCACAGTTGTTAGCCACATCACTGATCAAAAGTATTTGGTAAGTCACTTGAATCTAGGCTATATTCAGCAAAAAAACCTCTACAACACACTTCGTCCAACGCCTGGGCTATCGAGGTCGCAATGGCGTACTTTTATGACCTTACGGCATAGAAATAATAGACCTAGAATGCGTGCTCTGTCACGTGACAGGGGTCCAAATTAAATTTTATTTTGCCCTTATAGATCCGCCATTTTGAATTTTGCAAAGGGGTGGGATAAATATACAACAATGATCGCTTCTCAAAATAAAGAATTGGAGGACGTTTCATAGGGATAAATTGGATACATGCATGACAACAAATCAGCCACATACACATTAGCATAAAATAAAACAATTTGCAAGACACTTGCTTTATTAAACGTGCTAAAAACTATAAGTTCAAAATTATATTTCGATCAATTCACCACAATTACAAAAAGCAACAAAAAGTGCTAAACTTGAAACTCAGAAATTGTCTGCATCAAAGCCCGTTTAAAATAAAATAAAATAATCAAATACGTAATGGAAACTAGGAGAAAATCTTTAAAAAAACACGGATTTAATATGTCAATATAAATAAATGTCGAAAAGACTGATGTATAAAAAGTATGACAGGTGCATAAACATATTTTATATTTCAAAAATCACAAGCTAGAAATCCTTATTAGATTGGAGAAAAAAGAGGAAAAAAAACACTTACTGTCTCCTGGATTAATCCTCCACATTCAGTAGAAATCACATACAGATTGGCAAGTGGGAATCATTCAAATATAATGTAAAACAGTAAAAACACTAAAACCATTCGTATTAAAAGGCCGCTATCGTCGCTGCATGTCTACATCCAGAGTTTAATGTTCGAAATGTTTTGGCGAAGGATATTGCACTTCATCTTTATAAAATTCACCAATCCAGCAAGTTTTCCGGTGCAAAAAACAAAGAAATTCAGTGCTAAAATACATCCATCACTCCACAACATCAACCGCAGCCGTGCTAAAAACTGTTAAAAAGTCCTGGGGCGAGTTCCTTTTGCCCTTATAAATCCGCCATTTTGTGGCGACAATTTTTTGACTGACGAGAGATAGGAGCACGCATTCTAGGTATAATATTTCTATGCCTTACGGTCGCAATGCATTGCCGGAAGTAAATTGTGCAAAAATGCAATTTTGTGACACAGAAAAAGCACACACACACAGAAACGGAGCCGAAGCCTAGACTTGGTAGCCCGCGTAATAAATAATTAATCAAACGAAAATTTGTCGAAATACCATGTTTATTCTTTATTGTTGAGCTTTTGACCTGTTGACTCAGGCCTTCATCAGAGCAAAAAAATCGAAATAAAAAATAAACGTGGTGTTGCTTGTATTACAATTTGTCACCATGCAAAACATACAAGGAGTTAAACATACAAAATTGAGTAAATTTTCCTTACATTGCTCAGCTAATTTCGAGGGGTTGAGGTGGTCCGGCTAAAAAAAGCTTGAGAAACCCTTGTATAGACGTTTCGGTACATTGGCAAAAACATAAAGCACTCTGTGTATTAATTAAAAATTGTGTAAACCTGGATATCATTGAAAAGCTTATATACTGCAACTGGTTACAACACCATGCTAAAATATTTTGGTCTATTAAAAAGGGAACAAATATTTCACACTCGCCTTGCTTGAACATTACATTCTACTTTAAGAAGCTAAAGCGTTGCATACATTACGGGTTCAAAGTTTTGCATTCGTTTACACCAGATGTCAATCGGAACTGTCTGCTCTCAAAAAGTACATCTGGGATTTTAATATTCTAAAGATTTAATTTAATTTATTGCAATTTTACTTCACCTACCAAGACTTTGGGTTCACTAAAAACCACTAACTCCAACAAGACGGCTATTAAAGACGCCGTAGCTCTTAATATTTTTAATATTTCGCTGTGGAACAAAAGAAAAGAAATAGCAAATTAGATCCGGGTTGAAACTGGAATCGCTCTGTCTTGTCAATGTCTGGCTAGGGTGAGGCGGTTTTTATAAAAAACCGAAAACCGCCCAAAAAAAGCCGAAAAACCCGAGTGAACCGATTTTTTTAAAACGCGTTCGAAACCATAGTTAAAAAAACATGCATGACACTACTCGCGCAAGATTTCAGTTTCAAAAACAATTGTATTGATTATAACATCCTAACTACGAATTACAAAGAAACATGCGGTATATAAGATAAATTTTACATTCAGGAGAATCGTCCGTTTTTTTGGCTTTCTTGAAGAAATGCCAAACAGCACTTTGGCTCATTGTGGCAGAGAAATGTTACCAGTAACCAACAGTTTTGGACAGCGTAACAAAGTATTCCAAGTTTCAACGAATGGTTACTTAAAAAGGCAAAGCTGAAAGAGCACGAGTCAGAAAATATATGCGATATAACATTGAAAGCGAAAATTGGTTAATTATTCATGTTACGCTCCAACTGTTTATGAGTCATACACCAATTTTACTTTATACCTGTCTTCGCCAATCAAAATTCATGTTCGTTTGATCCACTTATGCATTCAAGCTCGTGCGAATCTGAATCGAAGCTTTCCGTAATTTCCGTTCTTATATCGGAGATCATACCTGGCAATAAACGTACGGTATTTCGAAGACGCAAATCTCTTCAGTCGTTTTCCCGTCAATTCCGTGTGTAAACGCAACAAAAACCCGTGTAAGTATGGTTCGAATTTATTGAAATACCGATTTTTCTTTCGATTTTTCGATTTTTTTCGGTTTTCCTCCAAAAGCAACATCGGTTAAATCGGTTTCCAAAAACATCGGGTTTTTTCGGTTTATCGATTAACCGCCTCACCCTGTATGTCTGACTTTATACTACGGAAGCAAATGTCATCACTTTCATCACAAATTGAGCCCCGTCCGTCACCTTGATGCAAAGTTCTGTTCAAAACATATTCACATTAATTTAATTCGTGTAATAAAGATTATTGCTAAATGAGGTAAGTTCTTTTTCAAACAAAGTTTCTTTTTGCCATTAAGGTTACAGGATACCCTACGAAGAAATTTGTTACCGCTCGCTCAATTTTTTCCCAATTTGTCTCAAATTTGCACCAAATGTAGTTAAGTATGTGACGGACACTATCGTATTGTACAGTAAATAAGAAATAAAATATTGTTGCACATATAGTCATCAGTTTAAAATCACAGTACCTTTGCGCTGCGGTTTAAGGCGGTCTTTGGTTTTACCAAAAAGCTCTCAATTTATCATATTTACACTTCTCAATGTTTGTTATAAAAAAGTGTGTTCGCGCGTTTTATTTATGTAAAAATTACCTGAGTTACAAGCTTTTATTTGTCAATTGCTTGTGCCACAACATAGGTCGAGAAATAAAATATCCTAGCTGCTAACACACTTTTTTAGAACAAACATTGAGAAGTGTAAATATGATAAATTGGGAGCTTTTTGGTAAAACCAAAGACCGCCTTAAACCGCGGCGCGAAGGTACTGTGATTTTAAACTGATGAGTATATCTGCAACAATATTTTATTTCTTATTTACTGTATAATACGATAGTGTCCATCACATACTTAACTACATTTGGCGCAAATTTGAGATAAATCGGAAAAAAATTGAGCGAGCGGTAACAAATTTCTTGAAATGGCTTCCTAGGGTATCCTGTAACCTTAAATGTCTGTGTTACTGTAAGTGTCTGGAACTTAATTGATATTATCCAATTTGTGCACCATGCATCTGGTATTATCGAAGTTGAAAAAGAGAGCCAGGCTCGCAGGTTTTCAACTGCCAGAAAGAAAATCTTGCTAAATTTGATAAAACACTTGAATTTCTTAACTATCAATAGGTCGCTGTTTAGGGCCTGTTTATATGATCCCGGTGTACCGGACAGGATGGCAGCCGGGATGATTTTGATGCATTGAAATAAGTCACGGTCTTTGATTATGTTCATCGGAAAGCTTTCACCTACATTTTTCAAGGCTTAGATTACCAAGTAACTTCAACAAAAGCCATTTTCAATTGCCACAATAATCATTCACTTTTAACTTTAGGATCAGATCAACAAAATCTGAGTTTCTTCAGGCATCGCGTGGTTTTTCTGTTTGACGTGTTGACTTATTTCAATACATCAAAATCATCCCGGCTGCCATGCTGTCCCGGTACACCAGGATCATATAAACAGACCCTAAGACTATAATCAGTATAACGATAAGCACCTGGTTATATGTCATAATGTCAGCTATCTTTAAAAGCCTTTGAAAGTGTCTATATGTTCATTTACAGTCAAACTGGATGTTCTCTTGTGCACAACATTGCAATATTGACAAACAACATTGCAATTTTCATTGGCTATTTGCTCGACTCATTTGCAATCTTCATTCACAAGTTGAGAGTTATTTTGTGTTGACGCTGGAATCGCTACGGACATTTATTCTCAAACCACTTTGAAGAATATTCCAAGTTTCAATACAATATCTGCAAGAAACTGCAAGAAAGCTTTTTTGTGGATTACCTGACAAAGAACTACGACTTCAGCGAGTAAACCGTGAGGGGCTATTCCATCACTTCTTACACCTTTTTTATTTAGTAACAACTGTACTCGCTTGTAAATTGCTTCTGATCTGCAAGAAACCGAATTTCGAACACTTTAGGTAAGTGTACCCAGACTCAATTCACCGAAAGCTAAAATTATTTGATCATCTGGGACGTGTTTCAACGATGGAATAGCATGGTTTACTCGCTGAAGTCGTAGTTCATTTGTCAGGTAAACAACAAAAAAGCTTTCTTGCAGTTTCTTGCAGATATTGTATTAAAATTTGGAATATTCTTCAAAGTGGTTTGAAAATAAATGTCCGTAGCGATTCCAGCATCAACATGAAATAACTGTCAACTTGTGAATGATGATTGCAAATTGAGTCGGGCAAATAACCAATGAAAATTGCAATGTTGTTCATCAATATTGCAATGTTGCGCACAAGAGAACATCCGGTTTGACTGCAAGTTATGTTTTCACACCTTCGGCCTAGCTACGAAGGAGTGTAATTCATTCCATGTTCGTTCTTATACAGCTGTTCGTGAAAGTCTTCATTTTGACCTCTTGCAACTTGAACACGAGAAACACTACTCTGGGTATACTTTTGCGTCTGAGCAATTGTCGTCGGTTCTTATCTTGACAATATTCTGTCACCATCACAAACACAGAATCACAGTGGTATAACACAGAATCACAGTGGTAGAACACAGAATCACAGTGGTATAACACAGAATCACAGTGGTAGAGCACAGAATCACAGTGGTAGAACACAGAATCACAGTGGTAGAACACAGAATCACAGTGGTAGAACACAGAATCACAGTGGTATAATCACAGTGGTATATACAATATTCTGTCGCCATCAAAAACACAGAATCACAGAAACACAGAATTTTGTCAGAATCACAAACACCTATTAACGATTTATCAATGTTTCTTGTAAAATCAAAGTTATATATGTTTGTCTTTCAGATATAGAGATAGCAAACTTATAAAACTAAGATCTCAGGTTGTCATGATCCAATCTTGGACGTTAGCATGCATCGCTAAACTGTTTCGCTATACATTTTTAGTCTAAAGTTGGATATTTTGAACTCCTAACTACATACCTGACAATCAGTTGAGCAGTTCCTTTCAAGAATCCTCCCTGTTCGTCCATGTTTGCTCCACTATCAATAAGCTCTTTCACTTTTAATACTCAACACTCCACTACGTGCAACCTCCCATAACTCCATTCTGAATTCTTTATTCACAGGCCACAGCACACAACAAATTAAAACGAAGGGAGCACGTTAGAATGTGATAGTTCTTGACATTCTTGTTTCAAATAAACTAAACGTTGTCGGAGTCGCCGAGTTCCACAAAACCGTTGACGATATGAGCCCCCGACGTATCTTCGGAGAGTATTCGGCTCGCTCGTCGGGGGCTCATATCGTCAGATCGAACTTACATAAAGTTGTTGTGGGAGTCGCCGAGTTAATAAGTAAAGTTTATTTTATTTTATACAAGAACTATCACATTCTAATGTGCTCCCTTGTTAAAACTGGCTTTTTCGCTCGAAGGAATCTCCGCTCGCTTTGGTTTATGGTTCCTGGGACACAGCACCCTAACTGACTTCCTATTTTACATGCAACATGTTATTTAATTAATTAAAGTGCTTATATCACTTGTGGGGTTTTAACATATTTAAATAGATCCGAAAAAGTTAGTTAATAATTTATTTTGCCGTTTTTGATTTACTTTAATAGTTTCTGAGGTATAGCAGGCCCGGCGGAGCTGGGGCGGCAGGGGCAGCCACGGCCGCCCCACTTTTTGGTCAAATGTTTTTGCTGACAAAAGCACTTTTAAAAATATATAAAAATATATAAAAATAGCGATATAAAATTTCATTGCAATAAGGTGCCGCAATCTTGAAAACGAAGTCCAGAATGAGATTTGTCAAGGAATACTTAGTTAAGCACTGAGTTTTACCTTATCGTTACCTCACCGGCTTAACATTATGGCTAATTTATTCAGAGAGTTGTTTTTATTGGTAGAGGTTTTTTACCACTCGTCATCTTGCGTTTTGCTTTTTCCCGTCATGAAGGTTATTTTATGTTTTAGTTTAATGTGGGAAGACTGTTTTCTTTTTATTGTTTTTTAAACAGCAATTTTACCTTTGCCTGCAGGCTGCAGTTTGTAGTTCGGCGTACCAAGGTGAAGCTTAAACATTCTATTAGCAAATGAATCCGGCAGGTTAAAAAGCCGTAATTTTTAAATTTTCTTAATGCAACAAATGCCTTAAATTATCGTGAATTTTCTCTTTAAATGCCTGAATATCACCGTTGTCTTACCGATTGATTTTTCGGAAATTCCTCTCAGAACTCTCCGAAAATGCCTTTCTGGGGCATGCAATATTCAGAATTTTCTGGGGGAGCATGCCCCCAGACCCCCCTAGCCGCTCCACTTCTCCAGAGCTTCCGCTGGGCCTGTATAGGCCTTTAAACATGTCAATTTGAGCCTTTCGCCAAAAATTTCCGTCGTTCATTTTTAAGCACGGGGGCATGGGACTCAGAAACCTAAGACGACCGTCTTCTTAGTTGGAATCAATAGGCGTACTGGAAAACGGGTGTGAGCTCGACATTTCGATTTTTCAGTTAAATATATGTGTTTTTGTGAATCAATAAACCGAAAAGTAGTTGTTTTGAATTGACTCGTTTGACTAAATCAAAAACGGCAAAATAACTTATCAACTAACTTTTTCTGCTCTATTCAAATACATTAAAATCCAACAAGAGATATAGGTACTTTAATTGTGACGAACTGTTCAGAGTTTCTAGTCCTTGATAAAATGCACTCTCTATCAGTTGCGGCGCGAGGGGAGGGGCAAAGGGGGGGGGGCATTCCCCCCCCCCCAATTTTTTTTCCTGCCCCCCCCCCCCCCCCCCAATTTGCCAGTACCAATAACGAAACTACTTTAGGATAAAGAACTGTAAATTGTTGGAAACTTAAAATACAGTTGCCAAAAATGCAAAAATGCCAAATACAGTTTTATAACAGTTACGTGAACTAAAAGGTTTTGCCCCCCCCCCCAAATTTAGTTTGCCCCTCGATCGCCCCCCCCCCCAATTTCGCTTGCCCCTCGATTGCCCCCCCCCCCCCCCCCAAACTGCGAGGCCTGGCGCCGTCACTGCTCTTTATTACAAAACGCAGGGGGGGTGATTGTTACACTTACCTTTACAAAGTACAAGTATACATCTTTCGTCGCGGTTTCACGCGTGCTACTGAGCATGCCATTCTAAGACCCCGTTTGCACTAGAGCAAAAGTATCCGGATTCACATTGTTTTTTATTCCCATGAGGATGAAAAACAATGCAAATCAGTAGTTTGTTACTTCCTCAGCCGTAAACCTAAAATATTCGTATGATTAGCATAAACATACAGTTTCACATAGGCGTAGAGTATGGGGGGCTGAGGGGCTTTAGCCCAACTGACTCATCAATCACCATTCACCAATTATAGGTTACTGGTTAAGTTAAAGTAACTGTGTTACAGCCTCATTCCTGTCCGTCAAAAGCACCCATGTACACATATAAGTCAACCCAGTAAACACAACATCGAAATATTGTTGAAATGTGTTGTATTTTAACTAGTTTTTACGACATTTCATGACCTTCAGCGTTCTTGAAAATCACCCCTCAGAATGCAGTGGCACCTTCAAGACTCCAAAAATTTCTGGGGGAGCATGCCCCCAGCCCCCCCTAGAAGAGTCCCTTTTTGTACACGCCCCCCACTGGAAAATTTTTAAAAGGGTCCTGTTCGGCACTTCAGCCCCCCTGGACAAAAAAACTCCATGCCTATGCAGTTTCACGTTATTGAACTCCAACGAAGTGTCCGGTATGAAATGACGTTGGTAACTGGTGCACAGGGGCGTAACTTGGGCATCAACATTTGAGGGTGTGAGATTGTTTGCCGGATAAAAAAACGTGGGAGGATTTTTGGCTTTTTCGCGCTTAAAATGGCTGATGGGTAAGTCGGTACAATACTACAATTAACTCAGATCACATGCCGCACAGTACAACGAACAGCCAAACACAGGTAATTCGAACAGGACAAACGGTAGACTTGCCACAAGTCGACTGCTTTGTTGTTTTGATTCAAGACACAGCCAACAAACCGAAGCGAGACGGCGAGAACGAGCGACGAAGTTCGGCGAGAATGAGCGATGAAGTTGCGAGCAAAAAGAGCGGAGCGGGCTACGACAAAAAAAGGACTTTGGGAAAGTCTAGGCTACTTCATGTATAATCGCAGCCAACAACTGACACTTTGTACCTGGCTAGGTTTCATTTTTTTCTCCGCTCCCCTTCCGTTATCCAACTTTATATATGGCCAGTTCTAGTTTTTACAACTTGCACTACGAGTTAGGATAATAATAGACAATGTTGGATGTTGCAAAGTGCAATTACCCTGAGCGAAGAAATAAGGAAAGGAAGGCTCAGTAAATGCAATGGACCTTTTCACCAATAGCGGTGCCATCTTGAATTTGTAATGCATTATGGTCTAGAACTATCCCACAGAAACTCTAAAATTTTGTAAATCTATGTTGTTTTGGATCAGTGATCCCAATAATTATATACTCTGCTTTTATTGTTTATCTAAACCTTGATGGAGGTCATTAAACTCATTATTTTGTGTTAAAAAATTAAAAAGGTGATTGCATAGTGTTGAGACACAATGAGGTAAAGTAACGTTACCTTTATAAATACTTTCGTGGCAACAATGTCTACATATGAACGTTGTAATATTAGTAAATGTAATAATGATTGGACGGATACATTTGGGATGAATCTATCCTTATAAGTCTGAGAATTGTTGCTTTTTCCAATATCACAACAATTATATTTAGACATTGTTACCAGGAAAGCGTTTATAAAGAAAAAAAATGCCTCATTGTGTCTCAACACCACCGTAATCACCTTTTTAATTAAGCTTGTTACCCTAAATAGACCACAATGCATTGCGAATTAAAGATGGCGCCGCTATTGGTGAAAAGGGCTATTGTGCAATACTATTTTTTCTGTGGAATTCCTTCCTTCCTGTGGAATTGTGGAGTTCCACAATGAACTAGAGAGAAATCTTTTCCAAAAAAAAATATACTTTCGAACGAGTTGCGCGACAAAACTAGTATTTTCAGACATTGGGGGTGGGGTGGAGAAGCTAGTGCACCCCATCCACACACAAACACCCACCGGTGGTTACGTTCCTTGACGGTCATTGCCAGATAGTCACCAAAAGTATTAGACTGGTGGACAGAGGAAAACTGGTGGTAGCCATCCTGAAAACACGGAAAGAGAAGGTACCACGCCAGGAGTTTGGCTGCATTCTACGGTAGTATTTACAGAATACAGCGTGGTTTCCAGGTTGATTATATCCTAATCTCACTGGAGGTTCTCGCATGCGCTGTGAAATTTCTCTATGCACAAGTTCATCTATGTTCTCGGCTTCGTCATCTGGTTCCTCTAAGTCTGGGGGCTGGATGATGTTTTCTTCCACGGCATCTTCACTGGGAATTTCTTCATCAGGAATGTCTTCGTCTGCAGGTAATTCTAGCATATTAATCCAATGACACGCCCCCCCCCCCCCCCCCCGACAACATATGGATAGTTTAATCTGCAATTACCTATACTACTGGAAATACATGAACGCAACAACCCCTCGCCCGCTTTATATGCATTTTTTAACCCAGGGCGTTTATATGGCGTATATAAGCGCCCTGTTTTAACCCCATTCTCCCCCCCCCCCAACCCCCTCTATCACTTAGATGGCTGCCAGTTCTGGAAAGAGGGGAACTGCAACTGATGCGATTGACACACAATTCGAGATGAGACCCGGCCTAGCAGCAGTACTTGAAGCTAGAACTGTACCAACATAGCCAAAATGTTCGATCCAGTGGCGCACTATCACTGAAAATACCGCTAGAAACAGAAACATTTCAAGACTGCTGTGCAAAGCTTTTCAACGAACTCCCTGCACCTCTAAGAAACAATCATTTCAAATCCTTTTCGGGATCGATGAAAACTTTGCTGGCTAATGAGGTTTAAGGCAGATTTCCATTCAGTGCTTTTTTGCGCGCGATCAATTTTTTATATCAATTTCTATTCGTAAATGAAAAAGCGATCGTAAACCTGCGCTGATAGTCCACAAAACAAACATGGCTGTTGCAATCAATCGAAAGTTATTATTTCGTCGATTGCTAAAGCGAAAAAAGTTTCTTTTATACGAAAGACTTTAGTTCTATAGATTAAGTTTAAGGGCAAAGCTACTATGTACATGTAGGTATGCCTTAATAAATTATTATTATTATTATTATTATTATTATTATAGTAACCGACGCACAGCGTAGATGTTATCGCTGGGTATCTCAGAACAGGACTGTCTATTGCCTGTAGACTAAGCCCCGTCCTTGCTGCCTTATATCAATTCCTTTCGTATAATGTGCGCTGTACCAAGTAAGGATGTCTTTTGTAGCTGAGGAATCTTTACTCCTAGGTCTAGATTCTCTATCCAATTTCCGAGTCTCTTGCTGACTGATCCAAGTGCTCCTACCACACACCAGTACAACCTCCACCTTCTTCATTCTCTGGCACAACTTTCCAATTTCAATCCTCAACTCCTCATACCTCTCAACCTTCTTGTTTTCCCTTGTTGCTACTTTACCGTCCTCCAGGATTGCCACATCAAGTTTCACACACTTTCTCTCCTTTTGGTCTATCAACACAATGTCTGGATTCCTATGCTTGATCTTTCTATCACACTGCGCCATAAATTCTCACACCTTCGCCTCCTTATTTTCCACTGCTCTCTCAGCCTCATGTTCGTATCACTTCTCAGCTTTCTTCAACCCATACTTACCACACATGTTCCACTACTCTCTCAGCCTCATGTTCCTATCACTTCTCAACTCTCTTCAACCCATACTTACCATACATGTTCCACTACTCTCTCAGCCTCATGTTCCTATCACTTCTCAACTCTCTTCAACCCATACTTACCACACATGTTCCACTACTCTCTCAGCCTCATGTTCGTATCACTTCTCAACTTTCTTCAACCCATACTTACCACACATGTTCCACTACTCTCTCAGCCTCATGTTCGTATCAGTTCTCAACTTTCTTCAATCTATACTTACCACACATGTTCCACTACTCTCTCAGCCTCATGTTCGTATCACGTCTCAGCTCTCTTCAATCCATACTTACCACACATGTTCCACTACTCTCTCAGCCTCATGTTCCTATCACTTCTCAGCTCTCTTCAATCCATACTTACCACACATGTTCCACTGCTCTCTCAGCCTCATGTTCGTATCACTTCTCAGCTCTCTTCAACCCATACTTACCACACATGTTCCACTACTCTCTCAGCCTCATGTTCCTATCACTTCTCAGCTCTCTTCAATCCATACTTACCACACATGTTCCACTACTCTCTCAGCCTCATGTTCGTATCACCATAGATAATGGAAGGGGAACTGGATAGGTAACTTACGAAACCGGAAACGATGTTTGCACAACTTGCTATGGTAATTCTACGCTTATAAACACTTTTGTCTAATTTCAGCAATAGGTGCATTAGCTGCTTATAAGTGTGTAATTACCATAGCAAGTTGTGCAAACAACGTTTCCGGTTCTTTAACCTAGCTCGTTTGAAGTTTCCTATCCAGTTCCCCTTCCATTATCTATGGTATCACTTCTCAGTTGTCTTCAATCCATACTTATATCACACATGTTCCAGTGAACAATTCTTTCTACTCCATCATGTCTCTTCTTGTACTTCGTTTGTACCAACTTACCACATCCACTCACAATATACCACACTTTGGCCGTCTCTGTCTTGTCAATCTTGTTCTTCACGTATTTTGTCCTCAACGCCTGCTCCTGTGCTGCACAGAGTAAGACCTCACTTTCTGGCTTCAAATCTCCCTTCCGGAGCCACCACTATTATCGTCATTATTATCGTCATTCATGGGAGAGTGGGGGGACAAAATGATGACGCCATCGGTATATGACGTCATCTGTATATGACGTCATAATTGTTGGTACTTCATGTTAATTCTACATAATAGTTTTTATATAGATAATTGTGATTTTAAAATATATATATAATCGTTTCGGGTGCATTAACCCTAACGTACCCCAAACATTCGTAAACTTAACCCAAATTGTTGTGTGGACCTAACACATAGCTAGTAGGAACGCTCTAGGGGGGTCTGGTCATGGGGCATGCCACCCGGAAAATTTTGAAATTTAGAGTCTCGGAAATGCCATTTCCTACATTCTGAGATTTGATTTTTAACATTCTGAGGGGTGATTTTTAAATTCTTGTACGGTTTTTCTCAGATTGTAGCATATAGTTTATATTTTTAGGCACCTAGTTTGGACGCCCAAACCAGTGTACCGGCGTCTCAAACCGCCTGGATATGGCCCTGAGTGAACTAACGTAAGAAAATATATGGAAAACACATTCACACACTTGCAAACTATTTTTCCAGCTAGCAGTGTGAGCTGAGCACTTGGAATCATTACATACCCCCCCCCCCCCCATTTCTCACGGGATTTGGAAGAATCTCAAAATTGGTCTAGAAGAGAACTGGGGGGGGGGGCGTCCCCCCAGTCACCCCCCCTAGCGACGCCACTGTCGTCATTGTCATTATTAGTGTTATTATTATTTGAAAAACTCGATCAGCTTAGAATATTACTGCTGGGGGAACTGGATAGGAAACTTCAAACGAGGTTAAAGAACCGGAAACGTTGTTTGCACAACTTGCTATGGTAATTACATACTTATAAGCAGCTAATGCACCTATTGCTGAAATTAGACAAAAGTATAATATCACTTAAGTTCAGCAGTGTCTGATTTTAGCCATGTGGGACCACCCGTTAGGTGCATCGCCCGCTTATAAGTGTATAATTACCATAGCAAGTTGTGCAAACATCGTTTCCGGTTTCGTAAGTTTCCTATCCAGTTCCCCTTCCATTATCTTTGCTTTGTCTTCTTCTAAGTTTCCCGCTTGCATATATTTTCCCTCATCAACATGCACGGGAAAATTAGATGCAACTTCTCTGATCAACCGTGTAAATTTCCTGTTGGTAAAATCTCAAACTTTTCCTCGGCGATCATAATATTACAAACTAATATCATGACTTTTCGGGAAATTAGCGATTAAATTTCCCCTTTGCCTCGGGAAGAATTGTAAAAGTCTTTCACAAACCTTCCCTCGGCTGCGGGAAACTTAATCGCTAATTTCCCTCAAGTCATGTTATTACTTATAATAACTACATTGGTGTCAGGTAACATCAAGTTACCAAGGGAGAACAAGGGTCGTCCTTTTTTCATTTCCGCTACATCTCTAGTACCTTCCTCAGTATTCGTGCAGATCCCAACAGTGCTATCTTCTGGATAAACTTAACCGATACATCCATTCTTATGATCTTGAGATTATCTTTTAGCCTCAGTGGTATTGTTCTCAAGGCCCCCACTACAACTGGTACCACCTTTGTCCCTACCTCCAACAACCTTCTAAAACTTTATTTCTGAAAACATTAGCAGAACACCTAGCAAGAAAGAACCAGGAATCATATGCCATAGTTATAGCTTGGCTGCGAACGCGTCTGTCTTTTGACATTCTGCCATCAGTCCATCTGTGCGTGAGAGGCTCGCGGGTCCTTTTAAGAAAGGTGATGAAGTTGAAATGCTCGAGGACTTTTATTTAAATACGAACGCAGCTGGAATTTTTTAAAACTTTGACCTTTAATTTTTATTACTGTTTTTTTTATTATTTTAGCACTTGGAACTCCTTTTTAGAGACTTTTTGTAATTAATTTTTAGTACAACCAATTTTTTAATAAAGTTATTATTATTATATTATTATTATTATTGTTATTATTAATATTATTATTATTATTAATATTATTATTATTAATATTATTATTATTATCAATATTATAGTTATTATAATTAATATTATTATAATTATTACTGTTATTATTATTAATATTATTATTATTATTATCATCATTATTATTATTATTATTATTATTATTATCATTATTATTATCATTATTATAATTATATTTATAATTATTATTATTGTTATTATTATCATTAATTATTATCATGATTATTATCATTATTATTAATATTATGATTATTAATATTATGATTATTAATATTATAATTATTTATATTATAATAATAATAATAATAATTATTATTATTATTAATTCTAACCCTACACGTGCTTAAACCAAACCCAAACTAGGATTTGGACCTTATATGAAGTAGTCATGAAAGTGTTGACGTTCAATATATATACACTACAAACTTTCACTGTATAAAGTATAATTGTATTGTATTTATTGACTTATCTACATCTTACTCTTAATTAATCTACATGGTTTTACATGGTATGCGCACTTGTAGTGTAATCTTTTTATTTACATTAAATAAAAACAATTAAAAAACTGAAGCATAGACTAGACTTCAATAAGAGAGCTCCATACTAACAGACAGATACTTTATATGTACATTTTATTTAATTGTCGAGATTTTTTAAAGCTAGGACTTCACTTTAAACGCGAACTTCACTTTAGCACGAAAATATTCCTCGATTATAATTGGCCAAATTCAGTGCAACCTTTTCACTTTTTCCACGTTTGTATACTGTTTTTAACTTGAAGTCGCTAAAGTTTTGTTTGTTTTTGCTGTATAGAAGCTGTCGTAAACTTACAAAAATATTTAACTGAAAATTTAACTGACACAATGTAACTTGTAGTCCAACAAGCACTTGTGGCACACGTACGGTTTCACTCGTTCCCAGGTATAAATTGTGAAGGCCATCATGAAAACTACTGGGAAACCAGTAATGATGTACTTAACCCTCGTTAAATAAAGTATTTCTTCTTCTTCAAATACCGTAAACAATCTCGGTCTGTCATCTGAGTTCTAGTGACTCAGTGGTTAGATCGTCTGGCTAGTATTTGGAAGGTTGTGGGTCCGAGTGTTGTCTGGAGATCAGAGTTTTCTTAGTTTAACAACTTACGACAGCTTGGACAGTAAAAACAACTTCAAGATCAAAACACTATCCTAACGTAGAATAACAAAACTAAGTTAAAGTGAAATGACAACAAAAATCAAAATTTTCAATTTATGACCTTCTCATAATAAACATAATCCTAATAAAAATATTAATGCCTAGCATAAAACACGAAATAAAGTCATTAATATCAATAATATTTATTAAAGAGTAGAACTAAGGTCAATTAAAAAAAAATTTCTGTTTTTCATCGCCGCCCGCCCCCAAAAATTCGTCCGCCCCAATTTTTTTTTTGATCGTCAGTTATCTGTTAGAAACCAAAAATTTGGCGCTGTAATGCGCCATTGCGCTTTATAACATAGCTTTGATATAGCAACGTTTTTGATTGGCTGTCGTGCGTGCTCCATAACTCGATGGAGCACGGCAAAAAAGCGCGGGGAAAAAATTCAAAACAAAACTGAGTTTTAAATTGACTTTTTATGGCCTTTTATATTATCAAAATACCGAGACATTCAATTTTATTGAGTAATAAAGAACGACGACCCAGAATACATAAACTGGGTCTGGGTAACCGAGTTTAAACTGTCCTTTTGGTTGGATTTTAGTGAACAAATTAAGAAATGGCTCATGGTTTAGCGTGCTCCATCGAGTTATGGATGCACACGGAAATTGGGATAGCACGAAAAAATCGTAAGAGTTGGGTCGAGCGTACGAGACCAACTATAGATTTTTGAGTGCTCTCCAAATTTCCCAAGTGCATCCATAACTCGATGGAGCACAGTAAACCATGAGCCATTTCTTTTATAACATAGCATTAAATCCTTTCACAAGCCGGCGAATCGTTTTGGTTGTTGTGTTTTTCTACTTTCGTAGCCAAGTCTTTTTGTTCACTAAAATCCAACCAAAAGGACAGTTTAAACTCGGTTACCCAGACCCAGTTTATGTCTTCTGGGTCGTTGTTCTTTATTACTCAATAAAATTAAATGACTTGGTATTTTGATAATATAAAGTAAGAAACGTGCGAAGCCTCCACCGACCAGAATTGGGCTTATAAAAAGACCGATATTAATTTACTCGAATATCTATTAGACGATTCTGATAAATTCTTGTTTACTGATAGCTTTTTAAAGTTTTTACTTTAGCTCAAAACATTTATTCCCACAAATTAAGGAGCACGGGTGGCGTGTGCTGTTAGGGCGCTGCCTCTCACCAATAGTTAGCCCAGTCGGACGGTTAGTACTTGGATGGGTGACCGTTTGGGAATAACCCCGTACTCCGCTGGTTAAATATTATAAAATTACAGTTTGCTGATAGCCGAGTGCTTTCCACGCTTTTGAAAGTGTTGTATTGCAATGATATGATACCGACTGTAAGGAAATGTAAATATATACGTGAAGTATATTCCCGAATGACCATTACTTATGTAAATAGCTTGTAAATAGAATATATAAGGGTGTGGGAATCTTAAATAGGCGAATAAAATTGTTAGTTGTGTGCCCTCGCTTGTCGTTTTCTTGATCGGGGTTTCTTGGTGCTTGGACGTAGATAAGGCAACATTACATTGATGGCAGCGGTGGGATCCCGTTTTTAAACCGTTGGGTACATGGAGACGCGATCTCAAGCAGCGAAGACAAGAGAAGTTAACGACGAAGAACAAAATACGAGCGCGTGGATGATTTATCGCTTCCCGAGGAGAATTTCGGGATGTTATACTCGATGTTGCGACAACAAATGGATTTGCTAAAGGAGCAGAAGTTGCTACAGATTGAGCAAGCCGCGTACACGAACAAGGTGAATGAAGAATTAGGCAGAGCCCTAGAACAGATCAACAAGAGACAGGACAGCTTAGAAAGTAAACAAAATGCCAGGGAAGCCAATTTGGCTGTCATAAACGAAGACGTGAAAGTGCTTCAGGGCCAGCGTAAGGAACATTTCGAGATTAAAAGAGGCATGGACGCAGTGAGGATACAACTGGAACTTTTCGATGAGCGCCTGAGACATTTGCTCCGGAAAGTGGAAAGTTTTGAAGAGTCAGGGCAACGCTTTGTCAGCGCTCGTGCGAAGCTAATGAAGAATGTCCGTGACGACCTAAAGAAAGATATGCTAAATTATCTGAAAGAAGAGGGACACCTGAAAAGAAATCCCAGATCGCCGTTGTTGGATATTGGCTATGAGGAAAACAGTCGATCGTGCGGGAAGAAATTGGCTACAGGACCAGTCGACACCCGAAGCGATACCAAGATAGAGAATACCCAGAATGGTCGTAGTGTGCCTACGTCATCGAAGAATCCCAAACAAAGTCCTGTACGGGACCATAAGCCAGTACAAAGACCAACGCCGTTCGATGGGTCTGTTTCGTGGGAAGCGTATTATGCACAGTTTGATATAATAGCGCATATTAACGATTGGAATGAACAGCAAAAGGCTGCCTATCTTGCCAGTAGTCTGAATGGCCCGGCATTAACTGTTCTGGGAAATTTGCCGGAACAGAATCGGCAAAATATGGAAGTTTTGGAAGTCGCTTTAGCGAATCGTTTTGGAACGAGCCACCAAACGGAGTTATCGAGGGTTAAGTTCAAGACCAGGGTAAAGCAACGCGACGAATCGCTAGCCGAATTATCTGGTGATATCGAACGGTTGTCCAAGCTTGCCTATCCAGATGCCCCTTCTACATTAAAAGATGTATTGGCCCGCGACCAATTTGCAGGCAGCCTAACAGACGAGGATACCCGCTTAAAACTTAAGCAAGAAAGTCCCAAGACGTTGCAAAAGGCCCTCGAATTGGCAATGGAGTTGGAATCTTTTCAGCTTGCGTCGCGACAGCAGAGATACCGATTTGCCCGTGAAGTAACCTTTCCAGAGCCTAGAAAGAAGCAAGTGGGGGAGGAGGATGGCTGTGACCGAGCAGTTGGTGCGGTATCTGGAGGAAGGGAAGAATTCAACTCCTCGAAAATGTTGCAGATGATAGAGCACCTCGAGAAATCTATGGAGAAGTGTATCGCTGGTGTTGTAGCAGCCGTAACAGAACGACGACGACGTAACAAAGACCGGCGTCGCCCTGATGGTTGTTGGGAGTGCGGAGATCTTGACCACATGAATGAATGAATTTATTAATTGACATTCCCTAAAATGGGCTTTTCAATGACAATTTACATGTTATAAAAAGAGATTATGAATTATCGACTATATTTACAGCAATCTTATCGTTAATGATTAATTAATACAAATTATTACGTAAACTAAAATTATACTTTATATTATGGTTTATAAGTTAACAACAATTAAAAAATTATCGCTTTTCAATAAGAATTGTCTTAAGTTTCGTCTTAAAATTGTTCAAGTCACTGACTGATTTCAGCTCTGTATCTAGACCATTCCATATCTTAGTCCCTATGTATTTAAACGATCTTTGACCGATCGATGTCCTAAATTTTGGAATATCCAGGTCTCCATTTCTTCTAGTATCTCGGTTATGAATTCTGTTACGTTGTTCAAAATTATCACATAAGAAAAGATTGCCCGAAACGGTCCGATGTCCCGGCTGCAGGAACACCTAAGAAGAATGAAGAACCTCACTCGGGAAACGGGAGGTAGCTGGGCCCATGGGGCAGGGTCCAGCTATAAGGATGGAATCAAGTGTCCCTGGAGTGATTTTTAAGACAGGGAGCATTGGGGGGTTGGTGGATAGTCTTGTGGTACTTGGGTCTATTGAGAACTCTTCGTGTGAGATGGTAATCGATACTGGATCAAATATCACCCTGGTTCGACCGGATGTTCTGCGACCCTTTCCAGTAAAGTGGACGCGGTGAAATTGGAACACGTGGAATGTTTCTTGAAGACGGCGACTGGAGAAACCGCGCCCGTAAGAAGTCGAGGAAAACTTCGCATAAAGATGTGAACCTTTGAGACGTGCCATGACGTGTAGATTGCGGATATTGAAAACGAATGTATAATTGGACTTGATTTTCTAATTCCAAACGGATGCTCGGTGGACGTAGCTGGAGCGTATCTTAGAGTTGGAAGCGAGGAGATTCCGTTACACCGAATGGGTGCGCGAGGGAATCCATGTTGCCGTAGGGTCTTGCTCGCAGAAACATGCTCGATACCACCACGAAGTGAAGCGATAATTCTCGGGGAATTATGTGGAGATCACAGCTCGAGTGATCTGTGGGGGTGCCTTGGTCCAACAAAGAAAGGAAGATTACCAAACGAAGTTTTAGTTGCCCGAACCGTCGTGGACTTGCGTTACCCAAACTTGGCCGTTCGTGTTATGAATTTGTCGGACAGTGCGAAAACCATAGTGAAAGGAACAGAAGTGGCTACTTGCGAGACTGTCGAAAGCGTTATGAGGCTGGTGGAGCCGGGTGACTTTGGGAAAAGCAGTGGTGGTAATGAGTTACTGCAGCAAGTTAAAGATCTTTATGAACAAAGTTCCGAAGGGTTAAGTGCGGCCCAGAAAGAAGAGCTGTATTCCCTGCTGGTAGAGTTTCAGGATGTCTTTTCGAAAGGACCACATGACTTGGGACGAACTTCGCTGACTAAACATAAGATCAACACAGGCGACGCTGATGCCGTGAGACAACAAGCAAGAAGGTTGCCGCTGAGCAAGAAAGACGAAGCTTTTAGGTCAGTTAAGGAGATGCACGAGCCGGGTATCATTGAGCCATCTTCGAGTCCTTGGGCTGCTCCAACAGTATTGGCGAGGAAAAAGATGGGACATCTCGATTCTGTGGACTATAGAAGACTCAACGAAGTAACGAAGAAGGATTCCTATCCACTTCCACGAATCGACACGATGCTAGATGCATTTTCTGATTCCACGTGGTTTTCAACGCTCGATCTAAAAAGTGGGTACTGGCAAGTGGAAATGGATGGCGATGACAAGGAGAAAACAGCATTTACTGCAGGAAATGGTCTCTGGCAGTTCACCGTTATGCCATTTGGGCTTTGCAACGCACCGGCTACCTTCGAGCGACTTATGGAGTTGGTGACGGCTGGATTACCGTGGAATGTCTGTCTGGTGTACCTGCATGACATTATTGTGCAGGCAAAAACGTTCGAACTGGAGATTTGTTACCACCGATATGTTTTTGGTCGACTCAGAGGCGCTAGCTTGAAGTTAAACGCAAAGAAGTGCGAGCTTTTAAAGAAGCAGGTATCGGACTTGGGACACATTGTCAGTGCTAATGGAATTTCGACGGATCCAGTCAAAATCGAAGCAGTTAAGTCGTGGCGCGTTTCTAAGAATAAAAAGGAGCTTCAACGGTTTTTAGGACTTGGATACCCGCTTAAAACTTAAGCAAGAAAGACAATGGAATTGGAATCTTTTCAGCTTGCGTCGCGACAGCAGAGATACCGATTTTCCCGTGAAGTAACCTTTCCAGAGCCTAGAAAGAAGCAAGTGGGGGAGGAGGATGGCTGTGACCGAGCAGTTACTGCGGTATCTGGAGGAAGGGAAGAATTCAACTCCTCGAAAATGTTGCAGATGATAGAGCGCCTCGAGAAATCTATGGAGAAGTGTATCGCTGGTCTTGTAGCAGCCGTAACAGAACGACGACGACGCAACAAAGACCAGCGTCGCCCTGATGGTTGTTGGGAGTGTGGAGATCTTGACCAAATAAGAAAAGATTGCCCGAAACGGTCCGATGCCCCGGCTGCAGGAACACCTAAGAAGAATGAAGAACCTCACTCGGGAAACGGGAGGTAGCTGGGCCCATGGGGCAGGGTCCAGCTATAAGGATGGAATCAAGTGTCCCTGGAGTGATTTTTAAGACAGGGAGCATTGGGGGGTTGGTGGATAGTCTTGTGGTACTTGGGTCTATTGAGAACTCTTCGTGTGAGATGGTAATCGATACTGGATCAAATATCACCCTGGTTCGACCGGATGTTCTGCGACCCCTTTCCAGTAAAGTGGACGCGGTGAAATTGGAACACGTGGAATGTTTCTTGAAGACGGCGACTGGAGAAACCGCGACCGTAAGAAGTCGAGGAAACTTCACATAAAGATGTGAACCATTGAGACGTGCCATGACGTGTAGATTGCGGATATTGAAAACGAATGTATAATTGGACTTGATTTTCTAATTCCAAATGATGCTCGGTGGACGTGGCTGGAACGTATCTTAGAGTTGGAAGCGAGGAGAATCCGTTACACCGAATGGGTGCACGAGGGAATCCATGTTGCCGTAGGGTCTTGCTCACAGAAACATGCTCGATACCACCACGAAGTGAAGCGATAATTCTCGTGGAATTATGTGGAGGTCACAGCGCGAGTGATCTGTGGGGGTGCCTTGGTCCAACAAAGAAAGGAAGATTACCAAACGAAGTTTTAGTTGCCCGAACCGTCGTGGACTTGCGTTACCCAAACTTGGCCGTTCGTGTTATGAATTTGTCGGACAGTGCGAAAACCATAGTGAAAGGAACAGAAGTGGCCACTTGCGAGACTATCGAAAGCGTTATAAGGCTGGTGGAGCCGGGTGACTTGGGGAAAAGCAATGGTGGTAATGAGTTACCGCAGCAAGTTAAAGATCTTTATGAACGAAGTTCCGAAGGGTTAATTGCGGCCCAGAAAGAAGAGCTGTATTCCCTGCTGGTAGAGTTTCAGGATGTCTTTTCGAAAGGACCACATGACTTGGGACGAACTTCGCTGACTAAGCATAAGATCAACACAGGCGACGCTGATGCCGTGAGACAACAACCAAGAAGGTTGCCGCTGAGCGAGAAAGACGAAGCTTTTAGGTCAGTTAAGGAGATGCACGAGCAGGGTATCATTGAGCCATCTTCGAGTCCTTGGGCTGCTCTAATAGTATTGGTGAGGAAAAAAGATGGGGCGTCTCGATTCTGCGTGGACTATAGAAAACTCAACGAAGTAACGAAGAAGGATTCCTATCCACTTCCCCGAATCGAC
Organism: Corallium rubrum; assembly: GCA_964035015.1. NCBI lineage: Eukaryota > Metazoa > Cnidaria > Anthozoa > Scleralcyonacea > Coralliidae > Corallium > Corallium rubrum. The sequence continues at coordinate 119,546 of CAXIUP010000268.1, read as the reverse complement.
ACAATCCTAGATGCATTTTCTGATTCCACCTGGTTTTCAACGCTCGATCTAAAAAGTGGTACTGGCAAGTGGAAATGGATGGCGATGACAAGGAGAAAACAGCATTTACTGCAGGAAATGGCCTCCGGCAGTTCACCGTTATGCCATTTGGACTTTGCAACTTATGGAGTTGGTGACGGCTGGATTACCGTGGAATGTTTGTCTGGTGTACCTGGGTGACATTATTGTGCAGGCAAAAACGTTCGAACTGGAGATTTGTTACCTCCGAGATGTTTTTGGTCGACTCAGAGGCGCTAACTTGAAGTTAAACGCAAAGAAGTGCGAGCTTTTAAAGAAGCAGGTATTGTACTTGGGACACATTGTCAGTGCTAATGGAATTTCGACGGATCCAGTCAAAATCGAAGCAGTTAAATCGTGGCCCGCGGTTCCTAAGAAGAATAAGGAGCTTCAACGTTTTTTTTAGGATTTTGTACATATTACCGGAGATTTGGCATTTGAACGACTAAAGGGGAATTTGGATTCTTCGCCAGTACTGAGTTACCCCCTGACGGAGTGAAGTTTTACCGTAGACACAGATGGCAGCGAAAATGGAATTGGAGCAGTGCTTTCCCAAACACAGAACGGTACCGAGAGGGTGATAGCCTATTACAGCAGAACATTAAGTCGAGCTGAACGAAGTTATTGCGTGACACGCAAAGAACTGTTGGCGGTGGTTAAAGCAATAGAACATTTCCATTACTACGTCTATGGTCGGTCGTTTACTGTGAGAACAGACCACGCCTCGTTGAGGTGATTACTGAACTTCCGCTGTCCTGAAGGCCAAATTGGTTGAATAAACTACAAGAATAAGATTTTAGCGTGGTTCATAGACAAGGAAAGCGCCACAATAACGCGGACGCACTGTCTCGTCGACCTTGCCTGGAGTACAATTGTAAATACTGTCTTCGAATGGAAGAGAAAGATCTTACGAACTCCGCAGCTGGTGAGACAAACCACTTGAATGCTACAGTCGGACGAACTGTTACTAGTACCAAACAGGACGGCGAGTCTTTCCAGGGCTGGAACAAGGAGGAATTAGGCAGGAAACAGACTAATGATCCTGATATCGCTCCAATAATGCGATGGAAAACAAGTGCTCGTGACAAGCCATCTTGGGATCAGGTTTCTGCAGACAGTTCCATAACAAAGGCATATTGGGCTCAATGGGTCTCTCTCAACCTTATTGACGGGGTACTATATCGCCGCTGGGAAGACGCAAATGGTTCGAAAGTCAGCTATCTATTGCTAGCTCCAAAGTCTATCCATTGTGAAGTGTTAACTTAGCTGCATAACTCTCCCACTGCAGGACATCTTGAAGTAAAGAGAACACTCGCTCGAGTAAAACAACGGTTTTACTCGCTAAAATGCAGAAAATTCGTGGAAGAATGGTGTCGAAGTTGCAGCAACTGTGGCTCACGCAAAGGGCGCATCCCGAAAGCTGAAGCGCGGATGAAATTGTACAATGTTGGTGCACCGATAGAGCGAATTGCAGTTGATGTCTTGGGACCTTTGCCATAAACTGGATCCGGAAATGAATACATCTTAATTGCACAAGACTATATCACGAAATGGCCTGAGGCGTTCGCATTGCCGAATCAACAAGCAACGACAGTTGCAGATGTTCTGGTGTTCCCATGGAACTTGACTCGGACCAAGGACGGAATTTCGAGTCCAATGTTTTCAAAGAAGTGTGTTCTATCTTAGGAATCCGCAAACCAAGGACCGCCGCTTACCACCCGCAATCAGAGGGGATGGTGGAACGATTTAACCGTACAAGTGAAAGTGGACTAGCTATGTTCGTTAACTCCCACCATACAGATTGGAACGAACACATTCCTCTGTTGATGATGGCCTACAGAACGTCTGTTCATGAGACGACGAAGGTTTCTCCATCCAGAATGATGCTCGGTCGAGAAATGAAGATGCCAATAGACATTTGGTGTGGTCGTCCCGAAGAAAACCCAGTGATAAATACGCACTGCAAATACGCTCGAAAGCTTGAAGAAAAAATCGATGAGGTACACCGATTTGGACGTGAGAACATACGGAAATCAACTGACGTAATAGAACGTTACTACGACTTGGGTTCTTCCCAGCAGAATTATTAAACTGGAACTAGTGTGTGACTGTACACTCCAACTAAGAAGAAAGGACAATCTGCGAAGCTGGCGAAACATTGGGACGGCCCCTATGGCTATGCCGTGCCTGAATATCTGAACGATGTGACTGTTCGTATTCAAAAAGGTCAACGTGCCAAGCCAAAGGTTGTGCATGTCAACCGGTTGAAACCTTACTATGTTTTTGAAATTCCAGTTGGCAGTAGTAACAGTCCACCTGAGAGAAATGAGGTATCCAACAACCCTCAACGGCCACCAACCCTCCAGAAAAATCCGGTACCAGACCACGAAGACCGCCAAACAGACTCGATGTTTAACAGGGACTGATAAACTTGGGGGGGGAGTGATGTAAGGAAATGTAAATATCTACGTGAAGTATATTCCCGAATGACCATTATTTATGTAAATAGCTTGTAAATAGAATATATAAGGGTGTGTGAATCTTAAATAGGCGAATAAAATTGTTAGTTGTGTGCTCTCGCTTGTCGTTTTCTTGATCAGGTTTTCTTGGTGCTTGGACAAGATAAGGAAACATTACACGACATTCAGTAAAGACGAACTTCAGACATGGATATACGTATTGGTATAACTAAGTAAAGATTTTGCTTTACCCAGCTTGTGACGTCAGATGCATATCAGAAAATTGTCCAACATAGTGGATGATAATATTGTTTTTTTTGGTCGAAATTAGCGATGTTAATAATAATAACATGTAATAATAACATGTATTTATACCGCGCAAATTCAACTTTAAGGTTTTCAAATGCGCCTTACAATAATTTTTGACATGGCCGAGTCGAAGGCATATTAAAGGCGCTCAGCCAGCCGCCATACGACACATATCGGCCAAGGAATTACAGCTAAGACCTAGGTGTTGGTTTTGCGGAGGGAGGAAAACCGGAGAACCCGGTGAAAAACCCTCGAAGCACAGGAGAGACCAACTAAACTCTACTCACATGAGTCTCAAAAGCTCGAGAACAGGGTTATTCCCAGACGGTCACCCATCCAAGTACTAACCCCGTCCAATCGGACTTAATTATTGGTGAGAGGCAGCGCCCTAACAGCACACGCCAATATTATTGTTGATAAGAATCGTTTATGTATTTACTTGGATTAATATTACTAAGTACGTTTATTAATCAGAACATCATAAATTGAAAATTTTGAATCTTGTTGCCATTACCTTAATGAATAGTTCGCAAATGAGTTTGCCGTCATATTCGACAGATCGTAAAATACTGATTACTGCATGACCTTGGGCTCGTACAAATGTTAAAAAACATGCGATTTATGGCCCGGCCTGGTACACCCTCTTAATATAGGGTTGGCCTCTTAATAGAAAAATTACCATGGCAAGGGACAATAGCTGAATCTTTAATGCATGAGTTAAGCTGGATTTCCACTAGGCTTAGAAACTTGCCACACCCTATTCTTTTGTTTTTCGTCGGTTTTTAACTTCTCCGTAATAACCTCCAATTTAAAAGCAGGCGGTGGTATTTGATTTCTCCCGGGGGAATGCGGGGTTGAAGGTTATTACGCAAAAATAATAACCTGGGATAACTTTACGTTAAAAATTAGCATAATTAACAACACAATTGAATTTTCAAATCCCTAATTGCTCTTTTTCAAAAACAAACTATGTATTAGCTTGAATTTCTAATGTAGAAACCTCCGAAAAACAAAAGAATAGGGTGTGGCAAGTATATAAACAAGTTAAAGCCCTCGGGAGTCGGTTTTTATTTAACTGTAAAGACCTCGCGCTTCGCGCTCGGTCTTCACAGTTAAATAAAAACCTCTCCCTCGTGCTTTAACCTTTATGTAAAATGTCGCGCGCTCGACTTTTTTCTTTTGTCTTGTGAGTTTCCATGCGGAACGACGTAGAAATTAAACTATTTAATTTACAGAATAGAGAAGTCGAGCGGGCGATATTTTTATACGCCTAGTGGAAATCCAGCTTTAGAGCTTCTCACTAGCGATCAGAAGGTCGGGGGTTGGAGACTCACTTGAGAACTAAGAAAGCTCGAAGAGCATTTACATACAATTGCTTCTGAAGGTCATCGAAATGGAAGATGTAGCAATATTAGAAGCGACACGACAGTCGACATAGATAGATATTCTAAAAAAACAAACCAAGTACCAAAAGGTTCGTTGTTCATTGTGAATCCATGAAGTATCCTGACTTCACTTGCTGAGCCAAAGAATCAGTTCTGTTTAACTTCACGAAGAACTTTAACTAGCTGTTCTCTACTTCCATTTCTTTCGTTGAATCACATGAGCATGGTCATGGTCAAAGCCTTTGACGTTTCCTCTTCACCAATTTTGGTGCAACGTATATTTTCAATCTCGTGTTGTTTAAATTGCTTTGTCAGGAGGGCTACTTCTTTCCACAGGTGGGGCATTGCATAGGCTATTCTAACTATCTCGTCGCTGTCAAGTCCACCTATCAAATTGTAAAGAAAACAATTCAATAACTGACAGCGTGTTATCTAGACGTAATTTAACATACACTCCTATTGAACAGAATTTTGGCCCTCACACCCTGATAGAATTGGTCCGTAGAATTAACTGGGGAAAGTATGGTATTGATTTTGCAAAGCGACAAAAACCAGAGAACCTGGTGAAAAAAACAGAAGAGAATCTACCACTATACACCCATGAAGCTAAATTGGTCCTCCATCTAAGTACTAACCGCACTCGACCAGGCTTATTAGCTTTAGCGGTGAAAGGCAGCGTGCTCACAGCTTGTGCCACCCATGAAACTTGACTTTCTAGCTCAGTCAGTAGTCAGTACAGCGTTGGATTAGTAAACTGAAGGTCGCGGGTTCGAATCCCAGCTACAAACGTTCTCTAAATGAATATTAGTCTTGTAGGATGAGCACTGCATGCGGGTACCTCCAACTGCGGTCGACTAACAATTAACCGCTGAACTCTACATATACCTGGAAGGCTGACTCCAGTCAATCACTGGAGGAAAAAGTGGGGCAAAAAATGGCGGACATGGGGAATTTTTGGCCGTCAGTTTCAGGCCCCTGCGCGGTCATCTTGGTTATCAGTCTTAGTCTTTTTTTCGCGCGGCCATAATAATATCATTATAAAATACATGAATACCAAGACCCATAGAAATTCGAAATAAATGTTCTTTTCTTCGCACAACAAAGACGAATAATTTTTAGTCCCAAGAGTAATCTTAACGCCGTTCCCGTTCTACATACAACGTTATTCAGATCATTTTCACGTCTTTAGGACAACAATTAACTCGCGGAACGGGCCAACGGCGAAACCCGTAGTCGAGTTTGACTTCAAACTATGCAACGAAATCCTTTTAGAACTATATATTTCGGCGAGTCCCACTCACGGTCAATTAACCGCTTTATACCTGATGACTTTCACAGAGAATAGAGAACTTAAGCAAACTAGGACGACGACGGCAATGTAGTAAAGTTCAGTATCTAGCAGAAACCACGAATCATTTACTAGTACGTAGTATTGAATACTTATAGTATGTTTTTCGACATCCAAAACCTTATAGAGCTAGTTCAAAGTCGACTCGGAAAGCCACAAGCATAAAAAATACAAAGCAGAAACAAAATTAGAACAGCATATGCAGCCCCCCCCCCCCCCCCCCCCAAGCAAATGACAACACTGTTCGCGTGCATGAGCCGCTGTGGTTCGGCAGCGAGAAAAAAGACTAAGACTGACATCCAAGATGACCGCGTAGGGGCCTAAAACTTCGCGTCGCTGACTATTCTTCCACGCTTCAAGGGTTTCAGATTTCGAAAGTTGTCAAAACATTGACATCGCCATTATTGGCTCGCGTTCTGATTGGTTCTCTTAAACAAACAAATTCGGTGGGCGGAATTCGGAAACACGTGGTTTTGGGGCAGGTGGTATTTGCCCCCCCCCCCCCCTACCGCCCGCACCCACTAATACCGCTAGCTACGCAGGCTAGCCTCCTACTTGTTCCCAACTTGACTTTCTAGCTCAGTCAGTAGAGCGTCGGACTAATCACCGAAGGTCGCGGGTTCGAATCCAAGCCAGTCTTTCTCTAAATGAATATCAGTTTTACAGGCTGAACACTGCATGCCACGTCATTTTGTAAATTAATCTTCATAAGGAAAGCAAAATCTATACTAACTACTTATTGACCGAGCGTGAGGTCTGTACTAGTGAAATATCGGACCGATGTTTTTTCGGTCTGTTGTTTGGTCTGTACTAGTGAAATATCGGACCGAGGTCCGATATTTCACTAGTACAGACCGAACAAGGGAGGTCAATAAGTAGTTATTATATGGTCATAAATGTTGTGAACGTTCTGTGAAATTTCTATACCCCAAATAGTATTTTTCAATTGCTTTTGTTTGACATATTGCTCAAGATCGTACGATGAGTAGTTGAATAAAAAATCATCTGAAATTCTAATACTTGTGAGAAGTAAATGTTATATTATTACGAACAATGTTACGAACGTTTTGGACAGTTTAAAAACTTTCACAAAACGTGGGAACTCGAACATCAAATGAAAGCTTATAAAATTTCTAACAACATACCTGCACGATATATTTCAACAATGAGTAGTTCTAAAATTATAATCCATCTTGTTGCATATACTGACATGACTACCATTTTGTTTATAAGACTTACGGTCCCAAACAGAAGATTCCGCTCTGAGCGGGCGGATACGGGAAATATCCGACCGCTTATGAACCAATCAAATTACAGGATTTCGGTATTCGGAGATGTCAGCGCTGCTGCCACATAATAATGGAGTATATGCCATTGTGTCTTCTCTAAAAATTGAGTTGTCTGAAGGTCTTCGTTAAAGTTTTCAGGGTCATTTTGGCAACGCGCTCTCAATTCTTCAGAATTCATGGCACAAAAATAAAATAGACATCGTTTGAAAGCTATTCATTTGTAGAATGCAATGTTATATTTGATTTTGCGCTGAAGACAACCCAATAATAGTTGTGTATGAATTTTTCAAGTCAAACCAGGGTTTCAAAAAGAGGGCTTCATTCGGGGCGAACAAAGAACAAAGCGTTTCATTTTGTTCAAAAAATTTTTTCGCAGTTTCGCAGATTCCGAGATAAATTTCCAGCAAAACGGTGTAAACGTTTTTTTTTTATTTATTGGCTAGTTTTGATTTTATGACTTATTTTGTCCGAATGTTGGTCGAAAATCAGCGCTTTGTCCAATTTAGTCGTCAATAAAATCAGCAAAACTCGAAATATTAAAAAAACGATGACATCGTTTTGCTGGAAATTTATCCCGAAATTAAACTGCAAAAAAGATTTTGAACAAATAAAACGGTTTTTACTTAAGTAGTCCCGAGTGAAGCCCTCTGGTTTTAATTAAAAAATTCACAACTATTATTGGTTTGTGTTTATCGCAAAATCAAAGACAACATTGTATTCTACAAATTAATAGCTCTCTAACGATATCTATTTTATTTCTGTGGCATAAATTCGGACGAATTGAGAACGCTTTACCGAAATGACCCTGAAAACCTTAACGAAGACCTTCAGGCCCGTTTACGCAGGCAACTCTTTTGCTGCAATTTTTCGTATTCTAACGCATGTGATTGAATGGATGACTCACGAAAGTATAGGGTGAGGCGGTTAATCGATAAACAGGAAAAAACCGATGTTTTTCGAAAACCGATTCGACCGATGTTGCTCCAGGCAAAAAACCGAAAAACCGAAAAACCGAAAAAACCGAAAAAACCCGTTTGAATCTCAGTAACATTGAAACAAAATGGCAGTAATAATTACAGGGAAGCGAAGCATCAAAGCTAAGCCGGATCACACGCTTGATTGGTTCAGCAAATCAGCGCCCTGATTGGTTCAACAGAAAGCGGACCTCTGCGAAGACAGGTAGCGTATGACTCATCGCAAAAATATTCAGAGTTAACAAATTAACATATAAACACGTGCAATAGCATTCAAACATTAAACTTCGGTTGGTCGTTTGCTTACACTATCCCGAAGTCTTTCTGTTTTTGTTAAAATGAGTAAGAGTGCAGTTTGGAATTTTTTTAAGAAGCCAGAAAGAGGAGAGGATTTTGCCGTGTGCAAAATCTGTACGCAGTCCGTTAAAAACAAGGGAGGAAACACAACCAATTTGCTGCAACATCTTCGAAGAATCCATCCTTCCCAATATGCGACGATGACTCCATCAGGACGAAAGTCAGCACCGAGTCGAGCGACAAGCGATAGCAGCCCAGTTTCATCAGATACGCAAGTTACCCAACCTACAGTAAAGAGCCTCTTTGCCAGCAGCACGCCATTAACACCTGGTAACAAGCGCCACGAAAGTATAACAGATGCCATCACATACTTTCTCTGTAAAGACAACGTCCCGTTTAACGCAGTGAGTCGACCAGGATTTCAAAAACTATTGAACGTATTAGAGCCACGCTACAAGTTACTGTTTTTTACTAAACAATTTTTGTTGTGTCGCATGAACAATGATTTTAGATGTGCCCAACACGTTGGGGTTCCACACAACACATGATCAGCAGGGTGCTGCGCAATAAGAAGGCCATTCGACGAGTTCTTGGCAACGACAAGGATACTTCCCATTTGGTCCCGAAGTGGCAAGATTTGGAAGTCTTGGAGTGTGTGGATAAAGCACTTGGTCCGCTGAAGGCGTTCACAGATATTATGTCTGCGAGCAACTATGTGACAATAAGTGCGTTAAAGCCAATTCTCCATCGCCTGTCAACAACTGAATTGGCCCCTCAAGATGACGATTTGCCATTGGCCGCCGAAATCAAGGAGGAGGTCATGACGCGACTACACGCGCGTTATGTTGCCGATCGATTGAAAGGTTTGATGAATGTCGCATCATTCTTGGATGCTAGATACAAGACTGATTTTTTAGAAACAGAAAGCGAAGAATTGAACAATGTCAAAGAGGAGCTCTTGAAGAATGTTGTTCTTCTAGAGTGCAGCATTGAAGAAGAAGATGTCTTGCCATCGCCCGCTGCAAAGAAGGCAAAACTCAGCCTTGGGGCATTGACCAGCCTGAAAAAGAAAGAAACGGCGTCACCAGCAGCCTCTCCACATAGCCGTCTCTCCAAGGAGATTGACACTTACCTCAGTTATCCAGTCATTGACGGAGACGACGAACCTTTAGAATGGTGGAAGGTTAACGCAAAAGAACTTCCGTTACTGTCACAATTGGCAAGAATATACCTCGCCATTCAAGCCACCAGTTCGCCATCAGAGAGGCTTTTTAGCAAAGCGGGGCAAGTTGCTACACCAGCGCGAGCGCAACTAAAGCCCGAGAAAGTTGACAAACTTGTCTTCCTAGCGGAGAATTTGTAAGGATAGACTATCGCATTCGCTTGTATATAGATAGAAAGAAAGCCAGTTTTACTGTTACTTAGTCATTTCCTTGTGTGTAGAACGTATATAGCTACAATGTTTGAAAATTTAATTCTTGTAAATATTACGATACATTGTACTAACTGTTTTAAAAACTAAAGTCTTGAACGTGTAGCGTGAAGTTTAATCAAGTAAATCTACAGATATAAATATCGATTTTTTCGGTTTTTTCCAGGCGGTTTTCGGTTTTTACCCTGAACCGCCTCACCCTACGAAAGTATTGAACCATAAAGCTTGGCACAAAAACTTCAATATACGTGGTAAGTCAATTTGTGATTCATTAATGGCATGTTTCAAAAGAAGATAAATCGCAGCAAATATCCCCTCGGTAAATCTTATAAAAGAAATGTACCTGGAATATCTGTAGAGCAAGATTCCACCACAATGCTGCAAGTACTTGGCTCACTTGATTCCTCAGCTGTTTCGTTTAAGCGTACTTTCTCTAAAATTAAGGAAGACAGCATGGGTCAGTGAAGTGCATGTGTACATTTACTAATTCTAAAGCTCTATCTTTTCAATCGCCAACACTATCCTCATAACTACACCTGTTAACCAGTAGTTAGAGATCAGTATAACAGCATATAACTAAAAAAACAATTGTCTGTTATAAGATGTGTTCCTATATTGCACGGGCTATCTATGATAGAACGAGTCTAAATTTCGGCTCCGTTTCTGAGTTTTTTCTCCGTCAAAATTGCATTTTTTCCACAATTGACTTCGGACAGCAACTATGCGTCTGTTGAAACATGTTGTATGCTCGATCTTGCATTGTTGCGACTCGCGAATTCCTTCACTGTTCTGGATAGCTTTGCCTTTAGTGAAGGTATTCTTGAACGGTAATTGACTGAGGAGTTGATCAGTAATGTGGCTGAGAAGTGTCTTGCTCGTCAGAATATGCTCACAATGCTTACAACTGCACACGCCAATCACGGCATAGACCTGCAGCTAAATTAGTCCACATCGGTTATCACCAACGAAGCAAGTCACTTGAAAAACCAAACTACTAAATCAATCTTCAAACAACGGTGCATTGGGTCTTACAGAAAGAACTCTCTCACCTCCGCAGAGGCTTCTTTTTTCAAGTAAAGGCGTACCGTGCGCGGGCAATCATACAGCGCGCGGGAAACGACGGAAAGGAGGAAAAAGACGAGAAAAGTCTCCGTTAAGGTGGCTCCCTACGGTAATTTTAAGTAGGGACTGGCAACGAGTATGACGTCGGCACATGCGTAAAGAGCAATCTTGTCGAGTTAATATTCTGTCACGTCAGGAGCCGCCCGAGCGATACAAATGCCCAAATATCACACATTAGCTTCGATAAAATTCTTTAAAATTTTGTGCAAGAACAGGAAAAACTTAAACTAGAAATTACAACGCAAGTGAAGTGCTGCCTCGAATGGGACAAAACCTTTAGCTTACTCTGCAGGTAACTCTGTGCAGTCCGTGACCAACATGACACCCACCTTGCCCACTCTACCCAAGTTTGCCCATTCTACCAGAGTTTGCCCACTCCACCCAAGTTTACCCACTCCACCCGAGTTTACCCACTCCACCCAAGTTTACCCACTCCACCCGAGTTTGCCCTCCACCCGATTTGCCCACTCCATCCAAGTTTTCTCACTCCACCCGAGTTTTCCCACTCCACCCGAGTTTTCCCACTCCACCCGAGTTTTCCCACTCCACCCGAGCTTTCCCACTCCACCCGAGTTTGCCTACCCCACCCGAGTTTGTCCACTCCACCCGATTTGCCCACTCCACCAAGTTTTCCCACTCCATCCAAGTTTTCCCACTCCACCTGAGGTTGTCCACTCCACCCGAGTTTGTCCACTCCACCCAAGTTTTCCCACTCCATCCAAGTTTTCCCACTCCACCTGAGGTTGTCCACTCCACCTGAGGTTGTCCACTCCACCCGAGGTTGTCCACTCCACCCAAGTTTTCCCACTCCATCCAAGTTTTCCCACTCCACCTGAGGTTGTCCACTCCACCCGAGTTTGTCCACTTCATCCGAGTTTGTCCACGCCACCCGAGTTTGCCCACTCCACCCGAGTTTGTCCACTCCACCCGAGTTTGTCCACTCCACCCGAGTTTGCCCACTCCACCCGAGTTTGTCCACTCCACCCGAGTTTGTCCACTTCACCCGAGTTTGTCCACTCCACCCGAGTTTGTCCTTTCTACCCGAGTTTGCCCACTCCACCCGAGTTTGCCCACTCCACCCGAGTTTTCCCACTCCACCCTAGTTTGCCCACTCCACCAGAGTTTGTCCACTCTACCCGAGTTTGTCCACTCTACCCGAGTTTGTCCACTCCACCCGAGTTTGCCCACTCCACCCGAGTTTGCCCACTCCACCCGAGTTTGCCCACTCCACCCGAGTTTGCCCACTCCACCCGAGTTTGTCCACTCCACCCGAGTTTGTCCACTCCACCCGAGTTTGCCCACTCCACCCGAGTTTGTCCACTCCACCCGAGTTTGTCCACTTCACCCGAGTTTGTCCACTCCACCCGAGTTTGTCCTTTCTACCCGAGTTTGCCCACTCCACCCGAGTTTGCCCACTCCACCCGAGTTTTCCCACTCCACCCTAGTTTGCCCACTCCACCAGAGTTTGTCCACTCTACCCGAGTTTGTCCACTCTACCCGAGTTTGTCCACTCCACCCGAGTTTGCCCACTCCACCCGAGTTTGCCCACTCCACCCGAGTTTGCCCACTCCACCCGAGTTTGCCCACTAAACCCGAGTTTGTCTACTCTACCCGAGTTTGCCCACTCCACCCGAGTTTGCCCACTCCATTTGCTCACTGCACCCAAGTTTCCCCACTCCTGCAAGTTTGTCCACTTCAATTGCCCACTCCACCTAAGTTTGCCCACAACAGTGGTAAATGGTTCAGCAAGAGAAATTCCTCACGCGGAGCGATATCATTCTTAAAAACATGTACATATTGTCTCCCGTACATTTTCTTTAGAGAAAGAAGGTAAACTGCTCATGCCATTCCCAGTTCAGAGGTTAAAGTTGACACAGAGACTCCTTTCGCGGTTCGCTTCAAATTGCGTATATGGCGTATATCGCGTCAAGCTCACCGCTGACCACAGCCTTTCGTTGGCCGTAAAACGCATAGATGTATACGTCGCAAAACGTCATCAATCGTGAACATCCAAACAGACAAAATTTTCACAAATCGAGATCTTTGTTGACTCTATATAGCTCGGCAAAAGGTCTGGACACAAAGCATAGATGCCCAAAGCAAGATTAGTCTGATTAGTTAGCAACAACCAACTTAGTTTTTAAAAATTTTCATAAGACAGAACGTTTTTTAATCCATTAAGTTTATAGCGAAAAATCTGTCTTGACAACTTTCCCTAATATTTTGTTGTAGTGTTTTATGTGAAAAGAACTGACCAGATGACAATTTTTAGATATTTTGACCGAAGAAAACTGGAGATATGCATCTAAATAGACGAAAACCGTAAAAAATTGACAAATCTCAAACGCCATTATTACCATGGTAACAGCAGATATTAGCACTATTCAATAAATACTTCATAAGTGTGGTTCTCCTTCTGTAGTTCAGTTTACTGAATAGTTATGTAATAGTTATTTTATAGACAGCAAAAATAACCAATTTCTCCTGACGAAGGGCCTTCGCTCGAAACGTCGAGAAGATTTTTCTCTGTTTTTCAGGCCAACGTGACTTAACCCTGGTAATATTTGAATAACCACAGAGTGTGCCGAAACGCAATGTTTTCTTCAAGATGGTAGGTAGCGACTATAGTTTGCGCGAAACGCAATGTTTTCTTCAAGATGGTAGGTAGCGACTATAGTTTGCGTAAAACACAATGTTTTCTTCAAGATGGTAGGTAGCGACTATAGTTTGCGCGAAACGCACTGTTTTCTTCAAGATGGTAGGTAGCGACTATAGTTTGCGTAAAACACAATGTTTTCTTCAAGATCTTAGTTTAGAATGTTGTTCTGGATGTTATTCTGTGTTTTCTTATAGAAATCATCTGCAGAACGGATCGAAAAATTCGAAACGCTCAGGCCAGACTAACAAACGTTTATCGAACGTTGTCAACTAGCTCAGAAGTTGTCCATGCAGATGAACCTTATAAGCAAAGCCAAAAACAGCGCTGGTAATATTCTCGACGCCAACTTTCTACAACATATTGGTAAGATCTATGTTCACAACGGTTTGTCACCTTAGAAATCAATAATTAACTTTCTCGGGTAGCGTTTGTATATTTCCAAAACTTTAAAAGCGGAAAATCGTGTCCTTGTGTATAACATTCTCAAGTTGAAAATTGTCTGGCAGCAATTTAAATGTGACTTTTGTTCTCAGTTTAGTGATTTCCAACTTTTCCGTAGCAGATTTCATTATATTTTGAAATCCCGAGTATTGTTACCCAGTCTCACGCCATTTTGTCCCATATTGTGTACAATATTTGGTAAAGGTTTTTTTCTTTTCTGTCTTCTCATCGTTCCCTGCAAACAGTCTCCAAAAAAAGCCTCTTCGCTAGAGAGAGGGGAATTTGATCAAAATTTTCAAAACTCAAATGTTCAGGGGTTCGCCCCAAGCGTAGGGGGAAGGGGGAGTGATCACAGTAGGAATTGACTCGTACATTACCTTTCTATATCTCCACCGTTAAAAGCAGGAACTCTCGTGCTTCATTCTAAGCGATCCGTTTGTGATGAGAAATCTCTTCAATGTATTATAATAAAATAGAAGCTTATAACGTGTTGATTTTCATTCTTTACGACGTGAAATATTTTTCATCTAGAACTGCAACAAGTAATTACTTTAGTTCAAGCACTGCTAACCTACACACCGTATTTCTAGTTTGATTAAAATATTCAAATAGCTACTATTGCGAATAAGATTATAAAGATGAAGCTGTCGCCTATGAAACGAAAGATAAGTCTGTTTTATTTCGAAAAACTCTTAAGTTCTAATCAAACGAGAAAGCAAGTCATCGAAAGTTAGCTTACGATGACTTGCAATGCCACCAGTCAAACGTGTTCCCACTCGACACAAGTCATCGAAAGTTAGCTTACGATGACTTGCAATGCCACCAGTCAAACGTGTTCCCACTCGGCACAAGTCGTCGCAAGTCTGCTGAAAAGGTGTCCTAAACTACACGTTCTTGCTTCGTATTCCTTTATTAACTTTGCAGGCCCGTCGAAAGCGGACAGGGGCTGGGCAGGCTGCAGCCCCCCCCCCCCCCCCCCAATAATTTGCTAAAAAAATTGCAACATTCTCTTGAAGATGTCCCAAGTGGTGATTCTTCATGTTTATGTAAACTTTTAGCTATGCCTGCCGCAAAATGAGTTGAAAACATTCGCTCAAATTGCAGGAAATGGTGTTGCCAAGGTTCTATATTTCAAAAATTTCCGGGGGGCATACCAATCAGCGTCAATAGTTTGTTGATGACGTAAAACCTAACTCGAAATCAATCACAACTGCGATTTCACCTTTGATTTCTTTCATGGAAGATGATCAGATGCGGTTTCTCAAGTCAGTTTGAATCACGGCAGAGTTCAGCGACGATTTATAGAACGACGAAGATGCTAAAAAGCGAATTGAATCTGGCGAATGTCAGATTGTTTATTTACATTATTAAATACCGTTTGTGCCTTCGTGAAATGGCTAGCCTAATTGTTGATTAAAGATGTCCATAAGAAAAGATTGCACCTTGCTTCAGTTCACAAAGCTCACTAAATTATAAGTCGTGTCTTTGCTGCATTTCTGCCACTTCAAACATCTGCGATTTATCGTTCACTGACTCTGTTTATAGTGTTGGTTGGATGAATGACAAAAATATCTTTGCCGTGTGAAAATTACATATATATGCCATACGTCACAGACATAACAAGCCGCTCACGCGTCCAGCCGTTCGTAGAGGGCGGGTAAAGTCCCGCGAGTCGAGATAAGGCGGAAATCGAGCCAAGCTTCAATGTCACCAGAGTGCTTTAGCCGAAGGGTGACATTGAACCCTGAGGGACCGTAAAACTCGATGTTTCTCGAGGCAAAATTCAACAAGCGTTTTGTTATATACCAAAGACTTTTAAAATACAAAATACCAAACTGACTCGAAACTTCTAAAAGGCAAAAAAAACTTACCAAAACACTTTGACTTTGTCTTCGTATAAATTTTAATAAAACTAAACAAATACACGAGACTCAACAAGTACAAAGAACAGCTTTAAATGTCTCCAGGTTTTCTTCAGAACCTCTTTGAAGATATGTATAGATATTATTCTCTTTTTTTGGAAAATGGACTATTTCGTACCAGACAAACTCGAAACAAGCTGTTGTTTTCAAATACTCCGAAGAGTCCAAAGTTTTTGATCTGATGCAATAATCATTGTGTGTTCACGTGAACAACGCATGGTAAAAGATGACGTCAGAGGAAAACATTGCACTGTTTCCTTCTTCATTGTTGACGTCAGAGGAAACAGGGCAATGTTTCCCTCAACAGAAAGAAATATTCAGTTTGAACAACACGTGACCACCATAATTTGACCAACACGATTTCATCTTTGGCAACCGAAAATCTTTGGTGTATAACAATGTATTTTATCTCACTGATGATGTTGCGCGATGCGACGAAACGTTAGTTGTACGCTTTAACCCTTTGAGACCTGGACCTCTGCCTGTGCTGAATAAAATCGTCTGGCGTTAGCCAGAATAAAATACTCTGGCGTCAGCCAGAATAAAATACTAAAGCGCTCGAAACGTTAGACTCCTACGTTCTCTGTTTCGGCAGTATATCTAACCTTACTATATTTCGAAAATACTAAAGACTCGTCTTCAGGTTTCAAAGGGTTAATAAATATTATTCATATTAATTTGACTTTGTTACATAGCTAGAGTTTCACTGGATACAACGATGACTGTCATTGGTTGGTTTGTGGTCACATGACGTTAGCTAAATTTCAATGTCTACCGAGCGGGCAATAATTGAGAACTTATTGCCTGCTCGGTCAATAAGTTTTCAATTGTTGCCCGCTAGAACTAGTTGAACTCTTCACGGCATCCTATAAACAAAAGCTTGTTTTGTACGAAGAAAAGAATATTTATAGGTCTTCAAAGCAATGTGTGAAGATTAACTGGAGAAATGTATTGCTGTTCTTTTGTTCTGAGACTCATATTTGTTTGGTTGAAGTGAAATTACGGAGCTAGGCGAAATGTTTTGGTAAGTTTTAGCGTTTGTCTTTTGTGTACTTTCCCTTGATAAACGTCGAAATTATTCAGCGAAACTCAAGCTATATAACAAAACACTTAATGTCTGATCCCTCGGGAAACAGTTAGTTTTGTTTTCCCTCGAGTCTCGATGTTTCCCTCGACTTCGTCTCGGGAAATATCAAGACTCTCGGGAAAACAAAACTAACTGTTTCCCTCGGGAGCAGACATTAAGTGTATATTATTTTGTTTTATGCTGGGCATTAATATTTTTATCACGTTTACGTTTTCCGCCTGATTCCTCATTGGTCACCATAATAAACATACTAAGTTAGTCCAAGCAACTAGAACAATTTTTTTTATAACAACATTACTAATTCTGGCAAAGGACAATCGTATCATCCGCCATCTTGTTTCAATATTGTGCCTAATTAACTAGGACGTTAATGACGTCACAAGCTGGGTAAATATTATAAAATTACAGTTTGCTGATAGCCGAGTGCTTTCCATGCTTTTGAAAGTGTTGTAGTGCAATGATGTGAAAGCGACATTCACTAAAAACGAACTTCAGATATGCATATATTCGTATCGGTATAACTAAGTAAACATTTTGCTTTACCCAGCTTGTGACGTCAGATGCATATCAGAAAATTGTCCAACATAGCGGATGACAATACTGTTGGTTTTTTGTCGAAATTAGCAATGTTGTTGTTGATAAGAATCGCTTATATATTACTTGGATTAATATTACCAAGTATGTTTATTAATCAGAACATCATAAATTGAAAATTTTGAATCTCGTTGCCATTACCTTATTGAATAGTTGGCAAGTGAGTTTGCCGTCATATTGGACAGATGTTGCAAAAGCGTTCCTGACTACGTTGAAACGGAATACCGCTAGCCATTAAGAACGCTTATACGATGTCTTTCACTAGTGGCAAAGATTTTATAACCAATCAAAAAACTTTTCTACTGGTGAAGAAATATCGTACAGCAAATGAAAGCCGCGGAAATCTGAAACGTACGAGATTTATTTCTTTCGCTATTCGCACGGAAATCTCAGTACTTATATAATAAAAACAAAATTGGCGACAAATATCCATGAGTTACCTGGTATTAATAAAATGTCCAGAAAGAACTTTGTGAGCCAAGTCCTCACTAACAACTTCTCTAATGGCATTAACCAGCTGTCTCCTGCTTCCGTTCCTGGTAATGTAAAGCTCAAGCATGGTGCGAGCCTTTGTCGATGCATCCTCATCAATTCTAGAGCAACGTATATTATTAATCTCGTGCAGCTCAAACTGATCCGTCGTATAAGCTACATCAACCCAATTGGACGCAATCTGCCGGGATATTCGAACGATCTCTGGTAACTGCAGATCATCTATCAAAATTGAGAGCAAAACAATTCAACATTAACAGAGCTGATTTAAGATGGCTCCCTACAATTTCTTCAAAAGTGAAATGCAAATTTCAACCTAAAAAGTGCCCATAGATATTTCATGAATTAAAAGACTGAAACTAACATTATTTGCAAAGAATTATAACAGCCGTTAGCGTGCTGGTAGGGAAGCCCAGGGAGATTGGACGGGGGGAGCATGGGCACCCCTTTGTAGATTGTTACAGGGCGCAAAAAACGTGAAGAAGGCGCAAAAAACGTGAAGAAGGCGCCAAACACTGCACAAAATGACGCAAAAACGTTTGTCAAAAACAAAAATGTGCAACCGCATTCCTAGAACCTTTTGAAGTTGGGAGGGTGGAAAAAGACCATGCATGGCATCGGCTGGTCACACCACCCAGAAATACTGGGTGTAATAATTAGCAATTTAAATTAGCTAGTATGCAAAATCCTTTGGAGAAATGGCGGTCCCGTGGGAGAAGTTCTGTAATAGGCGGTCTGATTACCCCCGTTGGCGGTTCCGTTGAAGCTATAGATCGTTTTCACTCACGTGATCGGTGGCCCCATTGAGGCGGTAAAATACGAAATATTCGAATAAGAATAGAGCTAAATTCCCATAGGATGAAGATGGTACACCAATACGGCCGCCATTTCATTGTTTTAGTACACCAATATGGCCGCCGTGACAAGAGATGAAAACGATCTATTTGATTACAACTGGCACAAAACTGTGCATAAATACTAAAAACGTCGGTCCGAAAGTTCACTAGGTGCAACTAGAACAGACCCCACGCTCGTTCAATAAGTAGTAAAGACTTACTATTACACCTTAGACTCTTCTGTAAGAAATAAACTTAATGATGAAATTGTTTTGTAATTAGTTTTCTTCTTTGTTAAAATATAATTCTACTGTTCTTTTATGATAATTAACTCAACTTTATCGATAGATTTCTTAAAATGACGAGACACTGTTAAAAAATGTAACTTTTGGGCCCTGTTACATGTAGCTTTTTCCTGTGCAACTTGGGTCGCAAAAAATCCCACTTCAAATTGCACGGCAATTTTTAGCGTGTGACGTCCCCTCGCGCACCCGATATTTCAGATTTCCAAGTTGCACAAAAAGTTGGTTTGGCATCTACTTTTGCAACCAATTTCTACAAGTTGCACCAGCAAAATTACGTGGAACATAAGTCGTGACTACAACTTGTGTTTACAAGGCGAGTTTAAAAGATGGCAGACGCTGGAAAGTTAATCCGAGATGAAACTGGAAATAATAAATCAAGTTACCAAAGCTTTCTTCGACTTTTCGCGTTTTGATTGTTGATCTTCCAATTCCATTGTTAAGAAGAAAATTGCGAACCCTTGTCTGTTGTTCGCCATGTTGGATTATCATTTGCAACTCGCAACATCTTTTATGCCACGCAAGTTGCGAGGAAAAATTGACATGGTCGAGTACAACACGTAATACGGCCTTTATACCTATATATTTTACCAGCCTTTATACCAACCTTTATACCGGGAAATACTGTATCAGAGACCCCAAATACCCATTGGAAATGTGTCGTCACAGCGATACCTATAATACCTAGACGCACAATTTTCAGAAAAATGGGTCGCCAAATTTACTGTTAGCCTCCTCTAAGGAACAAAGAAGAGCACAGTATTGATAACAGCTCAGGATAATTCACGCAATCCTGGCTTGATGTTACCCTACTAAATGTCTACTAGCCAACAGCAGGGAATTTTGTCTGCGCATGCGCTCGTAGAGATTGCGAGATAGTCGCGTGAGTTGTCTCCAGGACTTCAAAAACATAAACAAAGATGGCGGTAAATTTTTTACCCCACTACCCTTATTTCCCCCAGAAAAAGGTGTATAGTTTGTAAAACGGCTTGTGAAAAGACACTGGAAACAGTCAGAAGCAGCCTCCCACAACATGAAGAAATAGAAAGATATTTTAGTGAATCGTACGATATTAAATTGGGTGACAACGACTTGAGTAAGTTGTGGTCAACATGCCGTGACTTCAAATGCAGTTTAATTGAGCTCAAGGCCCCATTTCTACAATTTTGAGAACAAAAAAGTGTCGTTAAAATTTAAGAAAATCAACTAAAGACTGACAATCGGTAAAAATCTTTTGAGGCAATAGATCGTTTTCATCTGACGTCACGGCGGCCATATTGGTGTACCAAAACAATGAAATGGCGGCCATATTGGTGTACGGTATGGGAATTAGCTCTTTCTTATTCAAATATTTCGTATTGTTTCACCACCCCAATGGGGCCACCGATCACGTGAGTGAAAACGATCAATAGGGCAGATTTTGCAGAAATTGACAATATTTGCATGTCGTCGCCGCAATGAAATTAGTAGCGTAGGCATGTCAAACTTGTGTTTACAAGACTGAATTTAAAAGATGGCAGACGCGGAAAATTAATCCGAGATAAAGCTGGAAATAATAAATAAATTTAGCACAACATTGTGACAGTTACGAGGTCTTGCTCGACATAAGACAGAATCTGAGTACGTTTTAAAGACAGCACTAACTAGTAACCAAGTCGTCGGATGAAAGGAATAAATACGTAATTTACCCACTTTCCCCAATTTTCCCATTACGAAATACCTCTCTATGGAATAAAATGAAACCAGGATTTAAATTTTGTGGAAGAAGGCAGATTTTGAGTTATAGTCGATCGAACATTCACTATCAATTTGACTCCAATGCAGCTTCTTCGAACCATCACTTCATCTTCGATATTTATACACCTTCCTGGATAAATGTCTTCTTTCGCCTATCAGAAAAACGTCAGTGTCTCCACTAATTGGACAACATGGTTTAAAACTCTGGTTGACCGACAGATTGTTAGTAAATCTTGAAGGATGAGCCCGCGATATTTTTTAACAGCGCAGACGAAATTCCCTGCTGTTCTGCCAGCCTCGATTTCAAAGAATTCAAAACAGTCGAACCCAGTACTTCAGCTGGGTATTGCATATGGTGTATAAGATTGTTCACTTTGATAATTAATATTTATGTGAAGATTAAGCAAGATTGACTTTTTTCTGTGGTGAGGTAACACTTTTGCCCATCATTGTCAAAAATAAGAACTGCACCCAACGCCATTTTATAAATTATTGCCAAAGCAAAAACTACGTCTTTTTATCAAAAAATCAGTCGTCTTATATAGCCTCTTAAAACAGATGTACCTGGGACAGCTGCAGGGCCAGATTCCAACACCTCGCTGCTTGTGCTTGCCTCACTTGCTTCCTCAGCTGTTTCGTTTAAGCGTACTTTCTCTAAAATTAAGGAAAGGCAACACGGGTCATATGAAGAGCCACGTTAGCCCGGTCATGCATGACCGCGGTAAGCAACGATATTTACCGGACAAACTGGAGCATTTTACCGGCCAATGACCGGTGTACAGGCTTACATTCGGAGAAGATATAATCACAATATGACAAGTTTTTAAATTGCATAAACAGAAAATTGCTTTGTTGACACCAGTTACTGTTTTCATTGGTTTTTGTTTTCAAGGTAAAGATTCGTTTTACTGGTTTCAATTTTTTCTTAATTTTAAACATAAAATGAAAAGATTATGTTTAAAGAACAGTTTTTACTGAACCTTGAATCAACATTAACGCAACTCAACTCAACTCAACTCAACTCAACTCAACTCAACTCAACTCAACTCAACTCAACTCAACTCAACTCAACTCAACTCGACTGGAAGGCTGACTACAGTCAATCACTGAACGGAAAAAGTTTTTGGACGTCAGTTTCAGGCTGCTACGCAGCAATTTTCAATGTCACTTCAGTTTTCTACGGCTTGAGACAAAACTCCACAAAATAGAACTTTAGTGGTAACACAAGTTAGTTTAATACTTCAAGCATTTCGAGAAGCTTTAAAGAAAGTAGTTTGAAGAAAACGAGTGACGAAACCTGACTAAATATAGCCAAAAGTGTGATATAAAAAACGTCAGTTTAACAATATGAAACCGGATATGATATTTTACCCATAGGTTATATCCTATACCATGAAAAGCATTTGCACTTCTCGCATCCTGTGTAAAAATAGAAATCCGACAGTTTTTGTGGGGGTTCTTGGCTGTTCTAGGTTTTAGTAAACAAAATTGTCCTGTACCTAACGTCCAAAAATTCCTCACATTTTCCGCCTCAATTTTTGATTGGCAGCCAGCTTTCCAGGTGTATATAGATTTCACAGCAATAAAATAAATTAAATAAATTACTAATATATGAAATTACATTAAATGAAATGAAGAAAGATGGCGTGTGGTGAAGTACGGTGAGATGAAGTAAGGAGTGTTGAGGTGTTGAGATAAGTTGCGATGCGGGGGGTTGGGTGAAGAGAGGTGTGGTGAGCTGAGGTGCGATGTGGTGGGGTGGAGTGATGTGATGATTTAAGGTGAAGTGGAATAGGGTGTGGTGAAGTGGTGTGATGTGGGTGAAGTGGGGTAAGGTTAGGTGAAGTGATGTAAGATGTGGTAAAGTGAAGCGATGTGGGGTGAAGTCGGGTAGGGTGTGGTGAAGTGATGTCATGTGGGGTGATGTGGGGTAGGGTGGAGTGAGGTGAAGTGGGGTGATACGCAATACAATAAAAAACAAGATATGGTCTTATAAGTATTTATAAAAATTTTTAGAAAGCCACAGGTTTGGTTATTATTTAACGCAAAGACCTTGTACTTTGCACTCGATTTTTACAGTTGAATAATAACCTCGTTCTTTCTAGACTTTTAACTTATATGTAGAAACTCGCCTAGCTCGCTGCTTTTGTCTGATACGCTGGAAATAAATAAGCACAAAAACTATTTTTAACTAAAAAAGAATGCTTACTTTCCTCTTGGGAGCTGCATTCACCTCCAAAATGGGATCGCTTTCTGACGTCACTATGCGCTAAATTAAAGAGAAAAAAACAACAGTAAATCTTTGTAAAGTTTTTTCGTTTGTTTTTGCTTTACAAGCTGTCGTAAGTTAAACTCAGAGAAAAACTCTGAGCTCCAGACGGGACTCGAACCCACAACCTTCCGAATGCCAGCCGGACGCTGACCATTGAGCCACCATTCTCGTTCTCAGAGCCTCTTCCGTGCTGGCGCGCGGAAAAGGCTCTGGTGGAATCCAAACCGGAACACCAAGATTCTTTGGTGTTCTTTCAAAGTCGCATGCGTTTAAGTTCGCGGTTTGGGACTTGGACACGAGATCATCGACAGTTGTTTGGAATATAAATTTTCCTTTCGTTTTCGATTCTGGCGGTTTGGCTGCCTCGTATTAACTCGTTCGACTTTAGAGCAGTTGTGATTGTGGTATATTCCGTTCGAAGAAGGTATTTGTCAAGTGTGGCTCATCGCCGCGTTTACTCGGCGGGACAGAAGACACTAAAATTTTAATACGAGTTCGCTCCAGTCTTCAGAGCTTGACAATAGAGCCGCGTCGTTAGTGAAGGTAGTTCTCTTTAATTTGTTGCACTGTTCGTTTATATTTGACTTGCATATTTCAATGAGATTCTTAATATGTACCATGCACGAACAGTCTGCAGTGTGCGGTCGATAGTTTATCGGTTTCAAATTGCTGTCTGTCTTCTGTGTTTGATTTAATTATATAAGGGGAAACGGTTGATTGCTTTGATAAACGTTCGATTAAATTGTTCGGATTAGAATTATGACTAGAATTGTGCTTCGTTGTCAGTTTTCGTTTTCAAATACTGTTTATTTATAAACAAGCTCCGTTATACTATAGGCCTTTGAATTTGAACAACCAATCAGATCGCGATGATATATGGATTCCCCCAGACCGTTTTCCGCGCGCCAGCGCGGGAGAGGCTCTGGGGACGAGAATGTTGAGCCACTGGAACTCAGATGGTAGACCCATTCTCGTCTCCAGAGCCTCTCCCGTGCTGGCGCGCGGAAAAGGCTCTAGGAGAATCCATAATCATCGCGATCTGATTGGTTGTTCAAATTCAAAGGCCTATATATAACGGAGCTTAGTGAATGTTTATAAATAAACAGTATTTGTGACACGAAATCTGACAACGAAGCACAATTCTAATATAGTTCTAATCCGAACAATTTAATCAAACGTTTTCAAACAATTTAATCAAACACAGAAGACAAACAGCAATTTGAAACCGATAGGCGATAGACGATAGACAGCACAGGGCAGGCTGTTCGTGCATGCATATTAAGAATCTCATTGAAATATACAAGTCAAATATAAACGAAAGGTGCAACAAATTAAAGAGAACTACCTTCACTAAAAGAGGCCGTAAATACGAAGAAATTCCGAGAGTGCTCTATTGCCAAGCTCTGAAGCGAACTCGAAAAATTTAATGTATTTTGCCCCACCGAGTAAACGCGGCGATGATCCACACTCGACAAGGACCTTATTCGAAGTTCGAACGGAATCTACCACAATCAGAATTGTTCCAAAGTCAAACGAGTCAATACGAGACAGAATCGAAAACGAAAGGAAAATTATATTCCAAACAACTGTCGATGATCTCGTGTCCAACTCCCAAACCGCGAACTTAAACGCATGCGCTTTAGAAAGAACACCAAAGAATCTTGGTGTTCCGGTTTTGGATTCTCCCAGAGCCTTTTCCGCGCGCCAGCACGGGAGAGGCTCTGGGGACGAGAATGATGGTAGACCGAGCTTGTTTTCGCTATTTATATCTGGGAACTAGTCAAACCATACGTGTGTCACAAGTACTTGTTGGGCTACAAGTCGCTATTGTGTTTATTTTCAGTAAATGTTTTTGTACGTTTACCAACTTCAAGCTGAAAACACTAATTACAATAAATCTTTGTTTCTTGAATGATTCAACAGGGTGCAACTAGATCAGTTTATTTTATCATAATAAAATAGCTGCGTTACCGTCGCAAAGAAAAGATTGCTCGTTTATCATGCCTCGCGACAGCAACGTATAGCTTCCCGCAATTGTTACCGAAATTTCAAAACATTGAACAAATGCGAGAAGCTCTGCGTCGCTGTCGGGACGCATAATAAACGAGCAATTTTCTCTTCGCGACGGTAACGCAACAATTTTATCGCCATTGCGTTGCCGTCGCGAGACGAATATTGCCCGTGTTATTTCATTCTTTAAAAAGCATAACAGGGACCTTTCAGGTTGCAATGGAAACGCGTTGAGAGGTGTGGTCAAGTACATAGCACCAAAATATGGTCCATATACAATTTGACGACAACTCACCAAATGTGCTGTTATTATCTTCAACCAATGAGAAAATATTTCAAATCCGGCCCGGATAGGGTAAAACTGGACTTCCACCAGGCGCAAAATGTCGCGTGCTCGACTTTCCTATTGAACAAATTTGATAGCTTTTTACTTCGTTTCACGTGCAAACTCTTAAGACAAAAAAAAAGTCGAGAGAGCAAAGTTCCGTGTCTAGTAAAAATCCAACTTTAGCATGAGGTTGCTTTCTGCAGTATTCACATAAAATTTTAAGAGATACTGATCTTTTAAATCTTTTAAATCTAGTGATCAGTTTAGCTGTTGTTTTGAATACGCTACATACAGTAGCCAGCTTTAGTAATTAACACCCGCTTCATACGTTGAAAGTTTCGTGTGTAGAATCTAATGGAAATTACTAGAATTTTTCAAGCTTCTTTGCATTGGATTATACATCAATATACAAATAAATAGCTACAACAAACATGTAAAATGTTCAATTTAACTAAATAAAAATGCTTACTTTTCTCTTCGTCACGAGGTTTATCATCAGGATTCAATCTCTTTCTGGAGCTACTCTCTGCTAAATAAAGAAAATAGACAACAACAATAAATCTTTGTAGCTTGCATGATTCAACGTCGTGCAATTATGCTGGTTTATTGTGCAGGGGTGTCGCCAGGAATTCCCCGACTCCACAGAGGCTAACGCCCCTGACAGACAGAAGGGGTAAAATAGTGGGTCTGGGGGAATGTTCCCTCAAGAAAATTTTGCAATTTAAAGGTCAAAAATAATATTTTCATCACTATCAGTAAAAAATAATAACATTAGCAACTTACAAACCAAACCAAAGCAAATAGTCTAACGTCGAAATAAAGAAAAAAAGTCATTCCATAGGATATAAAAATTGCGACTAATCATACTCCTAACTTTGTAGGCAAAGGGATAAAATAAGAACTAATGATATTTTCTTATCAGAAACTCTTTCCAAAAGTTGTTTTAAAGAGTACGGACGAAAAATACAAGACGCGCTTTGTGAATAGCGGCGTTTAACAGGTAGGTAGGGTAGCCACGCTGGACAAAAAAATCTCATTTCCAAACATGAGCACGTTACCATTACTAAAATACTAGGAATGATACACAGGTTTCACTTATTTCCCATGTGAATTTGAGCGCTGGGTGGACATTGTTAACATAATTAATAAATCTCTCTAAGGTCTGCGCTAAACGTCGCACAATAGACGAATTTAATTCAGACGAATTTCAATTTTTTAACTTTTTTTAGCTTCGTCGATAATGCGAGGTAAATCCGACGTCGAGTTTAACGTCGAATTTCAGTCGAATTTAATTGGTTTTACTTGCACTCGTGGAGCCTGAAAATGACTTCTTGAAAATATGGCGCCGAATTGATCGGTCTGACTCAGACGAATTTAATTGGCGAGACGAATTTAATTCGTGCGTCGAATTTAATCGAGTTATACGTCGCAGTTTCGTCGAATAAAATTCAAACAAACAAATTCGTCTCAATTAAATTCGTCTATCAAAACACGAAGGCCAATTTTCAGTCTCTTGATCTTTTGTTCGACAGTGTCGGCATGAAATTGACCTACTAAACCATTCACGGCCCAAAAGGGCTTCCAATCTCAACAAAGATGAACTTCTAGCTTTTCGATCATTGCGAAGTCGGAATGACGTTGTCATCAAACTCGCAGACAAAGGTGGTGCCGTTGTTGTCTGGAGATCTGACTTGTACCGACAAGAAGCTCTTCATCAACTCAGCGACGCCTACTTTAATGCGTTAAATTTTGATCCCACCTCTACTCACAAGAAAGCTGTTAAATCCATCATTAGCAATCTTATTCAAGCCAGCCAATTGCCAGCCTCTGCCTCCAACCTGATAATCACCACTCCCAGAATACCAGTTATTCATTTATTTTTTGAAGTTTTCCTTTAATCAACGCACTGCATGTTTTGGAACCATCCACCGCTACATTACTTCGCTTGGGAGAACTTGTGCTCACCCTCAACAATTATTCATTTGATGGTAAACATTACTAACAAATTAGTGGAGTAGCAATGGGAGTAAAACCGAGAGTAAGACTAAGGCCTGTTTTATATCTTTTAAAAAGAAACAAAGAGTGAGAAAAAGCAATGAGGCGATAGCAGTTAGAGAGTTGCGTAAGAGGGGAAAGGAAGCCTTGCTTATAGGTTGATGACGTCAGCTATACCAAGAAGAAACCGAGATCCCAAAATTTGTTTTTAGGCAAGTTTTGTATTTTTACCTGATTTACTGCTCTCTGCTTTATCTGATGAAGATGCATCTCCACGACCAACCAAATCTTGTTCTATTGGCATCTGTTGTTCTCTCTGGCTAGCACTCTTGGTCTCTGTGGTGAAGATAAAAAAAACAGTGTTGGTTTTGTATCAGTAGCAAGGTAGGCACTTTCGGCTATGGAATGTATAAACAGACAAGTCCCTGATCGGAACAACCGGAGCAAGGAAAAACGGAGAACCCAATGAAAAACCCTCGATGGACAGAAGAGAACCAACAACTCTACTGACATGAAGCTAACAGCTTGTGCCACCTATGCCTCCCACTTGCTCCCAACTTGACCTTGTAAGCTCAGTCGTAGATAAAACTCCACAAAAAATAGAACTTCAGTGGAAACACAAGTTAGTTTAATACTTCAAACATTTCGAGAAGCTTTAAAGAAGGTAGTTTGTAGAAAACGAGTGTCGAGACCTGACTAAATATACCCAAGTGTGACTTAAAATCGTCAGTTTAAAGCCTGGTTTCCATTTGCTCGCGACGGCGTCTTAACGGTCGTTATGACATTTTGTTATGACAAAAGAAATTTGTTACAACGCTTCACTTCCGCGACCGTTAAAGACGCGGTCGCGACCGAATGGGAACCAAGCTTTACAACACGAAAAAGGACATAATATTTTAGCCATTTTAATCCCGTTTTCGACAGCTTAATGTGGCTGGTAAGATGCAGGTTTTATCCTATACCGTAAAAGCACTTGTACTTCTCGTATCATGTGTAAAAACAGACATTCTGCTGTTTTTGTGGTGGTTTCTGGCTGTTCTAGGTTTTAGTAAACAAAATTTGTTGTATATGGCCGCGTAGAGGCCTGGAACTAACGTCCAAAAATGCCTCACGATCACCATTTTCCGCCTCACGTCCAAAAATACCTCACGACCGCCATTTTCCGCCTCACTTTTTGATTGGCAGCCAGCCTTCCAGGTGTATATAGAGTTCACTGCACTACACTAAATTAAATAAATTACTAATATATGAAATTACATTAAATGAAATGAAGAAAGATGGCGTGTGGTGAGATGAACTAAGGCGTGGTAAGGAGTGTTGAGGTGTGGGGTGATAAGGTGCGATGCGGGGGGTTGGGTGAAGAGAGGTGTGGTGTTGCGACGTGTGGTGAGCTGACGTGGGGTAGAGCAAAGTCAGGCAAGGTGTGGTGAAGTGATGTGATGCGGGGTGAAGTGGGGTAACGTGGGGTGAAGTGATGTGGGGTAGGGTGGATTGGGATGAAGTGGGGTGATATGCAATACAATAAAAAGCAAGATATGGTCTTATAAGTATTTATAAAAGTTTTTAAAAAGCCACGGGTCCGGTTATTATTCAACAAATCACCTCGTACTTTGCACTCGATTATTATTGTTGAATAATAACCACGCTCTTCCTAAACTTTTAACTTATATGTAGAAACCCACAACCTTCCGATGCCAGCCGGACGCTCTCACCATTGAGCCACTGGTAGATGGTAGACCGAGGTTGTTTTCGATATTTATACGTGGGAACTACAGTCAAACCGTACGTGTGTCACAAGTACTTGTTGGGCTACAAATCGCTTTGTGTCAGTTTATTTTCAGTAAATGTTTTTGTATGTTTACCAACTTCAAGCTGAAAAAACTAATAACAATAAATCTTTGTTTCTTGAATTATTCAACGGGGTGGGGTGCAACTAGGTCAATTTATTTTATTTAATAAAATTGTTGCGTTATACTCGCAAAGAAAATATTGCTCGTCTACCATGCCTCGCGACAGTAACGTATAGCTTCCCGCAATTGTTGCCGAAAGTTAAAAACATTGAACAATTGCGGTAAACTTTGCGTTGCTGTAGGGAGGCATGATAGGACGAGCAATTTTCTCTTCGCGATGGTAATGCAACAATTTTATCACCATTGCGTTGCCGTCGCGAGACGTACAAGGACCTTACGAAATACGACGGCAACTTCAACGACGACGTCTTTTAAACAAAAGAATTATAATTGCGAAACAAAGAGTATGAATAATTTTTTCCCCCTAGAGTAATTTCAAGACCGTCCTCACTCTTTATACAATGCCACTTAGAGCATTTTCACGTCTTCAGGACGACGTCAACGGTCAAAAGATGAGAACAGTTGCTTGAGATTGACTTTAATACAGACACTATAGTCATTTTAGCAGTACTAAGGCGTTTTGGAAGTCATTAATCTTGTCTCAGATATAAAATATAATAGTCAGTTAGCTGTGACTTTCTTTAATTATAAAATTCATGGGGGTTTTTACCCGCCGTCGTCCTCCTAGCATCGTAAGGTCCTAATATTGCCCGTGTGTCCGTAAACAAACGGCTTAATCTTCAAAAAATTAATAATTTGGGGAAATACAAAGAAAATCAGTATCATGTCCTTAATTTTATATCTAATGAAAAATCGTTTTGATTTACATAAACTTTAGCTTTATATTCTCGGCTTAGACAAGGTTGTTTTTTAAAATTACTACGCCAATAAACTTACCAAATAGGTCGTTTTGGGTTAAAATCTGATAAAACACTGCTGCTCATGTTTTAAATAATACTTAACATATTTCGGGTTTAATTAGGAATTTACCTGATGACATAGCTCCATCTGTATTTCTGTTATCTTTCTGGGATTCGTCAACGCTACTGCCGTTGGGATCTACATTGAACCGAATAAAATTATTAA
Organism: Corallium rubrum; assembly: GCA_964035015.1. NCBI lineage: Eukaryota > Metazoa > Cnidaria > Anthozoa > Scleralcyonacea > Coralliidae > Corallium > Corallium rubrum. The sequence continues at coordinate 89,263 of CAXIUP010000268.1, read as the reverse complement.
TAACATGCGGTATATTGACATAGTTAACAAGCTAACCCTAATAACACAATGGTATTATGACGGTTTTCCACTAAGCGACTTTTTTTGAACAATGCGACTTTTTCTTTTGTCTTATAAGTTCTGGACTGGAACTAATTCGAAATCTATTTAAAGTGGTTCTCTGCATTGCCAGAAATACGCGACATCCGATTGCGCAACACCCCGATGCGGGCCAACTCGCACAATTTGTATATGAAATTATATAGGGGCGCGCGTATTTGTTTGAAATAGACAAAGAAGATGTACTGTTTCTCGAAATGCGAAATCAGATCTTATTCAGGTTAATGTTGAAGAATATCAGAAAATATATAAAATTGTGTTGGTTCTCTATAGTTTAGTCTGTGTTAGTACGAATTAAACTCCTAGTTACATATTTGAAACCGCTCGTGAAGTCGTAACATCCACAAAATCGAACATGCGAAATCGGTTCATGTAAGTACAATGTCTGAGGTTGCTGCTTAAAGTAAATAGCTTAACATTTTATCTTACTTTCGCTTGTCCATTTCGCTGTTGTATTTTAGAAAGCATAATATGACCAACAAACTTCTGGGTCGACAATCGAAACATCCGTATTTTAAAATTGCCATAACTCCGCGATTTTCTGCAGTATCACAACTCTTTTGGTATTGAATTGATGCTTGTTGTCTGCTTGTTTGATTTACCATGGCTTGAAAATCGACGCACGCATTATTTTAGACATATTTGCCGCTGAGTTATAGGTTTGGAACTACTTTTGGACAATGCCAAGGAGGCCGAAGCCAGACGAGGAGCAGCGGGATATTGGGAATTTGCTCATGCGCTAGCACGTAAAACGCTGAGAAAGACACATGTCTTGCAGACTCAAATGTCGCGTATTTCTGGCCATGGATGAAAACATTGTTGGCAATGTTTTCACATAATCTTAAAGAGGATGTGGTTTCATTTCAAAATTCGTTGAAGAAAAAGGTGATATTTTACGTGTGAAGTTTGTATTTTGAAGCACCGCCATTAAAGTGGCTGAGCTTGAGAAGAATGAGTTGGGGAAGCTTATAACGTCATAGACTCAATAACCTTGAGGAACGTCCACCGAACGTCTGTTACAATGACCTTTTTGTTGACAACAACGATCTTTTGTTTTTGTCGAGTCTATGCGTTATAAGTTTCCTCGACTCATTCTTCTCAAGCTCGGGAACGTTAATGGCGGCGCTCCAAAATAGAAGCTTCGCACGTAAAATACAACTTTGTTTTGGAGTATTTTGAATATCTTGCATAATTACCAACCACCATAATATCTTTAAGATTATGCAGCAACATTACCAAGAATATTTCATAAGAGAACCACTTTAACTTTAACAACAGAAAATCGATTCGCACGAAAAAATCGCCTAGTAGAAAAACGGCTTAAAGCCGGTTTTCCACTTGCGAATTTTTTCGCGCGAATGCTGAAACTATAATTAGAAATTTATTCAAAATTTACAATAGAAATGACGATTTGCGCGAAACAGGCTTAATGCCAGTTTTATCCCCCTTTCCGAAGCAAAGAGAATAACAATAAATCTCTATTTAATGCTGGGTTTAATCAATTTCTTAACTGCATGTTTCTCTGACCGTACTGGTAACTACTAATTTCTTCATTGCAACTAAACCTAAATTTATAACGAGAACACATGCTAAAAGTGCGCGAAAGTTTCAACCATAGACTAGAAAGTTTTGGCGGTTACTTGGGCTGTGTCACATCAAAATTATGCCTGGATACCATGCTATACAAAGCAAATAGTGTAAATTCTGACATCAAAGAGAAATTAATAATTGTAGCAAAACGAGAGTTAAAAACGAAACATTTACAATACAAAATATTTCAGAACTCATTAATGATTTATAAAAAAAACAAAAATAACCCAACGTTTAAATACAATAAAGAAACATTTCATTGTTGATGACAAAATCTTGTTGTTCTTAATTTTTTGGGAGCGAGACAAGGTCAGTTTTCAAAACGACTACCGCTATGAATGTGCAAAATGCTTTGCAATATAAGTTCAGTACACTCCGAGCACGGATTTATTAAAACATGTCGAGTTTTTATTAAAAGCTCAATATTTTAGGCACATATAACGCACAAAATTAAGAAATACAATAATTGAACTTACCATGACACCAAAATTTCACACGATTCAGATGAAATTCCGAGGCCTCTACTTGGGTGAAATTACAGCAGATGCTTTCACTTGGGCATTGCTGAATCTTCTCTAACGGTAGCATATGTGTACATTCGTTATAGCTGCAATGGATTTTCCTATGACGGTCACAAGCCACCTCGTTGACTTTAGAACAAGCGGTACATTTCACAAGAAACTCATATCTCAATCCACGGTAAAACAACGGCTCTTCGGATTTAATCTCAATCAGGCAATCTTCGAGAAGACCTTTGAGGCGGGCAGCAAACTTTCCAATACTTTGTGGGTTGGAGGTTCTTTCCGCCGCAACACCAATCTTTATTTTGTCGATCAGCTGTATCAGATAGACCTCAAATTTGATATTGTCAAATTCAAGGGGGAGCAGCGTATAATTGCAAAAAAGTCTTGGTTCCACGCAGAGATTCTGGAGCATCTCCCTGCATTGACGAATGAGCTTCACTTGAAGGCGTGTGAAAACTCCAAGTGGGATAAGCACCACTAAAAAATTGACAAACAGCGAAGCAATGGGACTTGCATTCAACTTTTCGTCAATCGGTTCTCCCCGCTTCATAAAAGGAGCAACAGACGGTACAAGAAAAGCCGACTTTCCGTTATACTCCAATGGGCACATCAAGCTAACTCTTTGCATGACCTCCTCCAACAGCTCTCCATGTTCATTCTTCTTTAAGAATTCTTGCATCAGAACACCATTTTCACGGAGCTCGCATAGGTTGGGCCGATCAATAGCTTTGACTTCATCGTCTGTATGAACGGTTATTACTTTGGTGAAAAGATTCATGAGCCACTGGGGGTTTAGCACAACCATCGGAGACCCACTGTAATACACGACCATGCTCTGACGATTTAAAAATTTAATAGCATCGTCAAATGAATCAACATTACACTTCTCAGCAATGGCTTTGGCTTCTTCCACAGGAATATAATTACGCTTCTTTTTTGTAAACAGTTCCTCGCGCAGGGCTGCTTCAAATTTCAACCATCTCGTCGGCATCGGTGCTTCCTTTTCCAGAATTCTCTTGCAAATTTCAAAAACTTCACTTCTGAGTCCTCTAATGGGGACCTCGCTTCCAGACGTAGTTGTGTTGTCGATGACATATACACGGAGAACCCTACCAAACTTATCTGTTACTTCTTTGATTCTTCTCTTTACCTCTTCGATATCACCTTTGAAGCGATCTTTGTTGGTCAAAACAATAAAAACTGGTGGAGGAAAAAAATCAGGGAATTTTGCATTCTGGCTTTCACTTGCTCCTAATTGCCCCACAGCTGTTAGCCACGATAACAAATAATCCAAATTAGTGGCAAGAAGAGGGTTTGCCGATTCGCGATTAACATCAATATTCTTGGCTTTGAATCGCGGTTGAGCAGGCAGATCTAGCTCTTTTGTTAGATCATGGACAAGAATATACGGACAATGCGGCTTCAGGAAAAGGTAGTGGGTATCATAATATATCGATTGACCAGCCAGATCATGGACTATCATTCGGACAGGGGGTACCTTCGTTTCTTTATTTAGATCTGCGAAGTCCATCACTTTCCTTTTTTCTGATGGTGACGGCTTGAAGGCAGTCTTGCTTCCAAGCGCGGTTTTTCTTTTAAGATTTGCTGACATTTGCTGATTGCTTGGACTAGGTGGTTGGATGAGTGATGAAATCCTCTCTGGATCTTGGGTCCCTGCATCACTAGTCCCAGAATACTGTTCGTTACACGTTGAACCAGCAGATGGGGTCATGTCGATCATCTGGTCTTGTTTGGACGGCTGTACTGGAACTGGTGAAATACTCATAATTTCACTATGCTGGTATAACGGTGGGCTTGGAGATACTGGTTCATCAATCGGCTGCACTGATTGAGCTAAAGTTTGAGTTTGTACTGGAAAAGATGTATTGCTAATCGGCTTGTATCCTGAGGCTGGTTGGGTTAGGAATAGGGCATCGTTCGTCATACTGTCCTCATTTTGAATGAATATCTCTCCTGGAGAGGAATAATCACCTTCTGTATCTTTCAGATTCTTTCGTTGTTCCTTTACATCTTGGGGCTCTGGGATTCTTTCAAGGCTTTCTTGTCTTTCTCTTACCATAGTTGCCGCCTTTTTACATAAATTATCTTTGGCAGCTTGTTTATTCACGAAAAACCGTTGTTGACTTCTTGGTTTCCATGGCTTACTTGACGTGTTATCTGTCACCTCAATAAAATCTACATGGATACCGACCGTGCTGGGTTCTTCCGGATCGAAAGGTTCTCCTAAAAGACGTTTCCGAACCGACGTTTTTCCAGCTCTTTCCTGCCCTATAATCATCAACGGTATTCGATTGCTCTTTTCTTCTCCATGTTGTAGTGCTCGCTGGTAGGCTTCGTCATAGTCTAAATAATAGTACAAAGTATATTCTGACACTACTAATTTTGCACGGATGGCGCGTGAAGCTATTGCAGGCGCGTATCTTCCCACCGCAAGGGATCAAAGTTAAGCCTGTTTAACTGTTTAAAATGGGTACGTACTGGATGGGTGACGGCCTGAAAATATACCATGTTGCCGTGTCGATTCCCAACTTAAAGACTCGTGTGAGTAGAATTGTTGTCGGTTCCCTTCTCTACTTAAAGAGTTTTTCTCTAGGGTGTGTGTTATCCTACTGGAGAGGAGAGCAAGTTCGTTATACTTGAAACCGGATTGTATGGTGCTCACTTCAAGACACTTTGTTTCAAGAAGGATTCTTAATCTCGAATATCCCTCATAACTTAATAATGATTAAAAATATTCGTCCATTATATATGATATATGAGAAACCATTTGAAATAAACGTCCCTCATTATTATTCAAGAGATAATCCCCCTCATTAACCATCATCTGGACGACGACAGCATGTTTATCCACTGCTATAGAACTGGTCAGAACAATCCTGTCATAAACCCGACAAATTAGCAGACTCTATTTATTGTTCTTTAGTCTTCCAACAATTTTGGAATAAGAACTTTGTTGTATAATGGAGTCAGGGAATAGATTGCTCTAGTTCATCATAGACAATGCAGACGACCTGTCACTGACCACTACATCTGGGAGGAAGCTCCAAGTTAGGTTGAACACCTGGCAAGAAACTTAAAAATAAAGAGATTACTAAAAGTAAATTCAGGAAGGACAGAGGTTCCAGTCACGACAAAAGAAGTTACCAAGACTAAAATCAATATTCGAGACCTACATGGGAAGAGACTGAAGCAGGTGCCACAGAACCTGTAAAGGAAAGTCAGAGGAAAAGCCAGCTTGGCAGAAGTGAAGTGAAGTCAGCAGCGTGATATGCGATCTAAAATTACCAACAAAGTAGAAAATCAAGATCAAGACTGTGATTCGTCCAGTCCTCATGTATTGAGCAGAGACATGGCCATTGAACTGACAAAAACAGAGATGAGAATGCTGAGATGGCCTGGCACAGGCACCTGGCTCAGATAAAAGAAGACCAACAAAAAAAGTCGACAACAAACTGGAGTCAAGTGCATATGCTATTGCTAAAGTTGAGAGATACACGACTCAGTTGAATTGGCCATGTGTATTGACGAAAAGAAAATCATTCCCTGAGCCAAGCATCTGACCTGCCTATATTATTCTCTCCGTTTCATACACTTTTAATAACTAGAAATACATGAATGCAACAACCCCTCGCCTGCTTTATATGCATTTTTTAACCCCACTCCCCCCCCCCCAATTTCTGTTTTTGTTGTATTAATGACACACAGATCATCTTTAAATTTTTATGTATTTTTGAAACACACACCCCCTGATTAAAATATTAAAGCCCTCCTGATATGCATTTATAGGGTGACTAACTGTTTACTTTCAGATTTCTGATTTGAAAATTGAACATATGAAAGCAAAACTTAGGTTTCATGAATTGAACAAACCCCTGTAAAACATATATTCATTGTTTATAGGTTTCCAAGGGAGTTTTTTTTAGCAAGTCTTTAAATGGCTTCCCTCTGCTGTTATGCATACATGTTTTGCAAAGGCAGAATTAAAAGTTAACAGCTCCAAAACTACATTTATAATATAAAGTCTGAGATAAAAACAATTCAGTAGAATCGGATTCCAGAAACAAATATTAAACAGACAACGTTTCTGGAGAAAATTTGGAAATACTGCCTAGAAAATCGGCAAAGTCGGCCCATGAGTATTATAAATAATAAGTGCATATACATAGTCAATGAAAAACACCACGTCCAGATAAGTTTTACAAGTTGGTGTAAAAAGGTAAGCACGAATATAAGTGGAGCTGTATATCATTTGGGTTAAAGCGAAAACATGAAAACAACACAATGTATTAAACTTTATATAATAGCTGCTAGATTAAGTTTAACGGACGAGTGACTATAAAAGGGCTTTTATTTAAACGTATTGCCGGTCTTGGCACTTAATACAATGAATCCAATCAGCAAAATAAATATACAAATCCCCTACATGAGTTACCACAAACACTGCCAATTCAGATCGACTTTTTGTTTACCATACAGCGTTTAGTATCTTCAGGTTTTCTGGTTTCTCTTCAAGATATATTAAACCGCTGTTTGTTGTTTTAGTAGAGCCAGCTCCATTTCGTTTCTTTCGTTTCGCAAAATATAGCCATAGATTTAGTTTAAAATTTTGTGGTGCTTCATTGTCAGTCACCAGTAACCCAACAATTCTTACCGCATGACACCCTACGACGTATACATATATATATATATATATATATATATAAACAGCTTCCAGATTTTCGTCTGCCTTGCTTTTTCTACACGCGTGTAAAATGAACTCCACGCGTGTCGAGATTAGCACCCTCACCGGGCTCCGGGCCTTCGGCCCGTCGCCCGGCCCGGGGATAATAAAAATAATAATAATAATAATAATAATAATAATAATAATAATAACAATAATAATAATAATAATGGTTTATTCAGCCATATTCTTGCACACGGATGTGTGAATTACAAATATGTTTACAATAGATATAAATATATAATTATATAGATTATTAAAGTTTTGTTCTAATTGAAAAGTCATGGTTAACTCTTTCTTGTCCGAATTGGTCTTTAGTATTTTATTCTGGCTAACGCCAGACGATTTTATTCACCTCTGGGGAAGCCCCCGGACAGGAATGAGTTAAAAATCAAGATATTTACACAAGGTATATACATATTAAAAATTAACAAAACGACAACTAGGAAAGGTCAAAAAGTCAAAAAAGTTAAAAAGGTTCGCAAGAAATTTGCGTATACGCCATTGCAGGGAAGAAACTCTTTTTATATCTGTCGGTATGACATTTGGGCAGAGACAAGCTTGAGTTATTTCTTAGTGTAACTGAAAGGCACCTTCACGCGTAGGAGGCAGAAGATGGTGGAGACGCGAGTCAGGTTCTCGAATGTTTGATAGGACTTTCAAACAAAGTTTTGATCTTCTTTCATCAAGGCGACTGCACTTAGCAACAGTCACCGCGTCACTGTAGTGAAGATCAGGAAACACAATTCGCATTACACGCTTTTGGACCATTTCTATTTTAGAACGAAGATATTCAGGAATACTGTGAGACCATACCACACAACAGTACTCTAATACTGACTGTACCAATGCGAAATAGATATGAATTAAGTCATTTGTCGGCACTCTCGCTTGTTTAAGCACCCTAATAATATGCAAACGTTTCGATGGTTTGGCGATGATCTCGTTGATATTATTATTCCATTTCAAATCATCTGTTATAGTAAGTCCAAGCACCTTGTGAAATGGAACTTGGTCGAGAGGTATACTATTAATAATCAATGGTGCAACATCTGGTTTCGTTTTTAAAGGACAAATGAACATCTCCTTGCACTTTTTAGGATTCAAGTTCATATTATTGTCTTTGGACCAAGTCGAAATTTTGTCGAGATCAAACTGCAACATTGACGTTGATTCAATTTTAACGACCTCCGACAATGAAATGTCATCAACATATTGCCAGTGGCTTGCTTTCAGAGGCGACTTCAGCGCGAGATCATTAATCATAATCACGAAGAGAATTGGTCCAAGTTTTGTCCCTTGGGGGACACCGGCGTGTGTTGATTCCCAACCAGATATCAAAGAATTGAATTTGACTGCCTGACGTCTGCTACTAAGAAAACTACACGACCAGAGGATAAGTAGCCGCCTAACGCCAAGATTGATCAATTTTCTTACCAAAATATTGTGATCAATGTGATCAAAGCCTTACTGAAATCTAGAAAACAGACTCTCAAGTACTGTGATGGCTGGTCTAGGGAGGAAAGCCAATTTTCGAACATGTCCAGGAGGCAGTAACTGGTGGACGAGCCTTTAAGGGAGCCAAACTGTTGTGGGTCTATCTCGTGTTGAACATCCTCAATAAGCCACTTCACGGCAAAGTCCTCTTGGACCTTTGATATGCATGGTGTGAGGGCTATGGGTCTGAGATCTCCATTACATGTAATAGGAGTAACTTTGGGTATCGGAGATATATATGAGTCTTTCCATAACGTGGGAAAGAAACCTGAGGAAAATGAAGCGTTAAATATTTCTGTCACAGGTATGGCCAGCTCGAATGCAAATTCTTTCCAAATGCGATTAGGAAGACCATCGGTGCCAATAGCCTTAAAAGACCTAGATTCGACAGTTTCTTGCGTACTTCAGATGGTCTTATTACTGGTAGCTCGTACTGGGCAGGCAAAAAGGCTGGTAGTGTGCTATTATCCAGAGGAGAAAGGTCCGAGGAAACTGAGATATAAAATTTATTAAGTCTTGTAGCTAGGTTGGTCCCAGATATCACATTGCCAGTCTCGTCCTCGTAGCAAATCGACGTCGTGCCGCTAGCTCTGCCCGACATTTTATTAATAATGTTCCACCATTTACGTGGGTTACCAGTTCTAAAATGATGTGCTTTTTCCCGATAAAAAACTTCCTTCCTTTGAGTAATGGTTCTGCGCACCTTATTTCTCAAATGTTTCCACTGATCATGACGACCCGAATGATACGCTCGCTGTCTGTCTAAGATCAATTGTTTAATCGATGACGTCATCCATGGCTTATCAGTATTGTGGATTCGTACGGTCTTTGCTGGGAAGAAAAGCTCGATGGCTGACTTAAGATCATGTGTCAAAGATTCTGCCATTTCGTCAACAGAGGGACTTTCCCCCAAATTTCGAAACCAACTATGCTGACAAATCCATCTTCCAAAGGCATCCATTGCTGACCTGGGAAAATGTCGCAAGGAGCATTTGTTAGTTGGAAGGTGGTCAGTAGAACTACGTTGATAACTTGCTTTGGTTAGCGGTTTCCAGATTATAGTATTATGATCGGCAGATCCTAGAGGCGCATTGGACGTTGGTCTACTATAAAAGTTACCAAAGTTAGTAATTATAAGATCCAATATGGACGCGCCACGGGTAGCGTCCTGGACAACCTGTTTAAGATCGTGATGCACGATTAAGTCAGAAATAATAAGTTTGTTAAAATCACCCAAAATAATTACACCGCATTCTGGGTAACGATTGCGGACTAGATCAACTGAATCAACCAAATAGTGAACAAGATCCTTCTGTTCTTGAGCCAATTTATCTGGAGGATTGTAGACAACACCGATCATGATACCGGATAAGCGACGAGGCAAGCGGTGAGGACGGAGCCATATCCACATGCACTCGTAGAGAGGGCTTTCAAGATCAAGTCTTCGTTTAGAAGGTATAGTGTGAGAAATATATGCACACACGCCTCCAGCACGGCCACTCAGTCGGTCTCTCCGATGTAGCGAGAAACAAGGTATATTAATAAGATCACTATCGTGCATTTCATGCAACCAGGTTTCTGTTATTACTGCCACGTCTATAGACATTACCTCCAAAGTGGCAGCTAGTTCATCCACTTTTGACGGTAAAGAATGCGCGTTACAAAGAAAAAAACATGGTAGCTGAGATGTCTTACCCAATTCCTTAGCAAACTTTGTTATGGGAACGCTGATGAGGTTTTTATTCTGCGATTTTCTCCAAAGACGGTTTTGATAATTAATACCCCTAACAGGAGTTCTATTATAAATTCTGTTAGTAATTAACACAGGGATATTATAAACCCCGGGGGTTATCTCAAGTGATGTTGGATCCGGGTAATCCTGTAAACCAAGTCCAGATGCGTTAGCCATTCCCTTTTGTAGTATAGGGATTGTTTTGGAGAAAGACCGTTCCGAAACTGTCGCCGAAAAAAAGGCTGATGGGATTGGTTACCATATATCTTGCCTCTCCTCTGTTTACCACTGGGTCGACCTGTACTAGCTGTTTCATTCATTGTGTTATTGCTCACTCTAACACCCCTGCCTCTGGTACTGACTTTAGTACTTTCATTGGTCGAAATTGGCAAGTCAATTATTGGGAGACAGCCCATCCAGTCAGGTATCTTTGGTGATTTTTGGGATTGATTTGAAATCTTTTTATCCGACTTAATTGCGTTATCAACTTGTTTCTTACCAACTGGTTGAGTAATATTAATGGCACGCAGATTACCATTTTCAATATTACTATGATAATAATTTGACCAAGAAACAGAGGAGGTTGGTGATGCGTTAATAACGTGTGATAAATTATCATTGATTGACTGCGTTCGACAACTTGCATTCGAAAGAACTTGGTCAAGATTTTCCTTGTGAGCAGTTTTTTGTATTAATGTTTCCTCGGGCGTGAAATTATCTTTGTCTTTAACTTCCTTACCGTAGGCATTGAACTGTTCTGTTTATGCTCAAGGTCGAAGACCCTTCTCCTGAGAAAATCAAGATCCAATTCTAACTGATTGGTTTTATTCCTTTCCTCAAGAAGCTCTTGATTTAGGCGGTTTATTTCATTCGAATATTCATTTATAGAGAAACATACCTTTTGAGCGTTAGCTAAACTTTGTAAGGCATCCATCTGCGACTGTAGAACTTCTATGTTGATTTTCATGTCTTCAAGTTCGGTTAAGACACAGCCACAAGGGCATTTCGTCTTGCCCCCATCAACTAAAGGCTCCATATCGCTAGTACCGAAGTCAGATTCGGGATTGCTTCTTTCTGGAATATTTCGCTCACTGGGATACCCAACAAAAGAGCCGACCTCGGTTTCGCTGCCATATGCGGTCGTAGATGATAGATATATATATATATATATATAGCGTGTACTAAGGATCTGCCTGAAGATTCTTTTTTAGATGAAACAGCCTGTTGCAGACTTTGGAGGTAAGCGAATATATATATATATATATATATATATATATATATATATATGTTCTGTTGCTTAAAACTCGTTCGTGTAGGGTGTCTTGACAAATAATCGGCTGGATTGTTAGTTCCGGGCTGGTAAATCACTTTAAATAGGTATGGTTGAAAACGTAATACCCAGCGTTCTATTCTTGCTGAAGGCTTTGACTTGCGACTACCATAAATTACTTCCAGTGGCTTGTGATCGGTTACTAGTGTGAATTCATTTCCATAAACGTACAGGTGAAAATGTTCTGCTCCCCATATTATAGCAAGTGCTTCTTTTTGTGTCTGCGAGTATCGCTATTCAACTAGTATCGCTTTTCAACTTCTGTTAGGGCTCTGCTTGCGTACGCTACTACTTTCTCATCTTCCATCCCCTTTGATTTCTGTGAGAGTATTGCTGAAACACCTACTGGGCTGGTATCAACAATAATATATGTTTCTTTCTGCTTGTCGAAATAGGCCATACATGGTGCTCATGAGAGTGCTTTAGTTATCTGAATAAATGCTCGTTCATGGATGTCTTTCCACTCGAATTTCGCATTCTTTTAGGTCAGGTCGCGCAAAGGGGCTGTTATAGTTGCAAAGTTAGCAATGTACTTACTGCTATAGTTCGCCATTCCAAGAAGGCTTCGAACTTCGTGTACGCTTGTTGGTATTGGTGCATCTTACAAATCTTTGACGCGTTTTGGATTTGGTTTACTTCTTTCTTCTGAAAATACTTGACCAAAAAAATCGAGAGTGTTACGTAGAAAACTGCATTTCGACTGATTGAGACGTAAACCTTTGCTGGAAAGGCGTTGTAGACACTTGTCTAAATTTACATCATGCTCCTCGCGTGTTTTACCGTACACCGGAATATCGTCTGCGATGTTCTTAACTCTTTTAGGCCTTGAAGTTGTGTCTGTAAGGTATACTGGAAAATCTCGGCGGCGGCATTCGTTCCGTAGTTAAGGCGTTTGTAGCGGAAAAGACCAATGTGTGTACTAAAAGTTATGTACCGACTTTCCTCGTCCAGCTCTAGTTGATGATACGCCTGCGAAAGATCTGGCTTGGAATATTATTTTGCACGGTTTAACTCGAAGCTGATATCCCCAACGGTAGGGATCGGGTGACGTACTCTCTTTATAGCCTCGTTGGTAAGTCTCATGTCAACGCAAATTCTGACTCCACCGTCCTTTTTAGGCACAGCTACGATCGGTGATACCCATGGCGTAGGCTGGTCTTCGGGCACACGTTCGATTATATCTTCACTTCCTAATTCTTCTAACGCGCATTTTATTTTCTCACGAATGTGATACGGAATCCGTCGCTGTGGTTGTACTTTATAGGTGTTTGATCTTTGTCAATATTCAGTTTAACTTTTTCTCCTTTCAATTTCCCCAGACCGTGAAACAATTGTTCATGTTTGTTTAAAACTGTGTCTAGTTTATTATCCTTGGTCCCCGACACCTTGTTGATGTGTACACTGATGAGACCAAGATCTTGGGCTGTTGTTGACGAAATTAGATTACCACTGGCCTTTGTTTGGGCGACATAAATTGTTGCCACGGCAATTCGTTATACGCAAACGCTTTAATGTTTGTTCGTTTAGTTTAAGTGGGCTTACCTCAAAATGTTGAGTGTAAGTTTAGTTCCTTTCACCTTTTCGTAAGTAGTTTGGTCAATCATATTTATCGTCGCTCCTGTATCGAACGGTTGCTTTGAAGAATGTTGACACACCTTGACATTCACCTTCGGGGATTTATTACATGTCATCGCATACAAATAGTCATCCGAACTGTCTGTATCGCATTCGGCTTGGTTGATAGGGTGAAGAGACTTTTTAGCACTCGTTCGATTTTGGTTTTCGTGATCTGATGGAGGTTTGTGCTTTTGTTGTTGTTTCCCTCGAAAAACTCCTGCAAAATGGTTTGATTTTCCACATTCTCGACATTGTTTACCTTTTGTCTCTTTTGTGAGGATACCCTCAGGTATCTTTTCTTTAGACTTTAGACTATGTCGCGAACTTGATATGCGCTTTTTTTGTCGCGTCTATACCATCGATAAGAATGGATTTCAAATCATACGTAGGATTCGCAAAGCTTTCTCGCGAATTCTCGACGACGTGTCAGCGGTGATGATTTGCTGCTCGATTTCGAAGTCAACGTCGGCAAATGATCACGTTTGAGCTAATAAAGTGCGTAGGCGCGTATGAAATTGATCGAGAGTTTCGTGGTTCTCTTGCGTTGCTTGTCTAAATCGGTATACCTCATATCGCCGATTCTTTTTGCGGTTCAAAGTATTCCTTTAACTTGTCTTTTGCAACGTCGTAGTCAGTCGCAGTTCCTGTGTTGGGTATTTGTCGGAAGATTTCTCGAACTCGCTGTCCAGTTTGATATAGAAGTAGCGCACGTTTTCGTTTCGTTTCGTGTCGGTTATTCCACTCGCTAATATAAACATTTCGAAGTCCTCTGTCCAATTCTGCCATCGAGTTGTCAAGCTTGCTCCAACTTCTGAATCTGGGTTGAATTCTGGTACTGGCTGAATTGATACAGACTGTGTTTGAACATGTATGTTCGCTGGTTTAGCTTGCTCCTGCGCCATTCTCGTCGCCAATATAATATTCTCTCCGTTTCATACGCTTTTAATAATATCAACACTCGTCGTCTATTCTGCCTCAGACAGTCTCTCTCTCTCTCTCTCTCTCTCTCTCTCTCTCTCTCTCTCTCTCTCTCTCTCTCTCTCTCTCTCTCTCTCTCTCTCTCTCTCTCTCTCTCTCTCTCTCTCTCTCTCTCTCTCTCTCTCTCTCTCTCTCTCTCTCTCTCTCTCTCTCTCTCTCTCTCTCTCTCTCTCTCTCTCTCTCTCTCTCTCTCTCTCTCTCTCTCTCTCTCTCTCTCTCTCTCTCTCTCTCTCTCTCTCTCTATATATATATATATATATATATATATATATATAGACTGTATATATATATATCCTCGACCACGTGGTATCAATCGCGTTCTTGTTAATACCTAAGTATTACACTGCTAATCATGGAAAAACGAAAGAGGGGAAGACCAGTAAAGAGATGGAGTGAAGCAAAACCGGGAGAAAAGGGGTTGGAAACAGAAGATACAGGGACCGAAAGAGTTAGCGACTACTCCTGCATTCCTGGCCGACCCAACCATATAGTCTTATAGAGAAGAGACGAAAGAAGAAAAATAAGTCGAAGTTACTGCAAATTTTAAATTCGCAAAGAAATAACAATTTGATCCAAGCCGCTTTTTCACCAAATCAAGTGTGTGTGTGTGTCTTCACGAAAAATATCAATACCAAATTCAAATTTTAGATGGAGGAAATCAACACAATCGTCAAGAAAAGTATCTACAATAAAATTAAGGTTTTTATCAAAACTGTTAAACTAACGTCCTTGTCAACAAATGTTTCCGTTTTATATTTAGTAAGTACAGATCAAGATAAACTTCAGGCTGATCTCAAGGTGCTTTATGACTGGTTCGTTATACGTGGAGTATGGACTTCAATATCAGCAAATGTAAAATATTAAGGAAAATTCGAACTTATCGGTATTTTGATCGTTAGTATTACTTAGGGTGCAAGTCACTTAGTATTGTAGAATTAAAAAAAAAATGAAATAGGCGTTTGCTCATGTACCAATCTCAGTTGGAATTGTTTGGACACAGATAAACAACAACAAAAAATATTAGGTCTCCTTTATCCTTCAACACGAGATACTGATGACCCCAAACGTTAAACGTTTACTATATGTACATAACAACGGTCAGATCAATAATAGAGTGTGCCAGTCAAGTCTGGTCACCATATAAGAAGGCGAACTTCACCTCTTATTCTAGATAGCAACGTTGAATATAAAGAAAAACCGATAAAACTTCGCTTGCTACCGCTTTATATGCATAGAGAGATGGAAGATATACTTATTTTTCCTACAAAGTCTTACATATGGCCAAGTGCTAAAACCTATTGACCTAATCACATAGTCCATCACTGGTCGGAGCTTATGCAACAGTGAACACTAATGACCTTAAGTTGGTTATTCCATTTGTTTGCACCGATGTTAAATATTCACATTTTGTGCGTACCAAAAGATTATGGAACTCTTTACGGTATAACATTCGTTCTTCTTCATCGCTAACATTATTTAAGATTTGACTTTCCAATCTGTACTATGATCGATTTTCTATACTGTTCTTAACCTTAGTTCCTAGTTTCATAATATAATTCTAATTGATTAATGTAAATATAATGATTTAATATTTTTATTTGATTATTTCCTTAGGTGGTAGTCGAGTGGCAAATATTAAAGGAATCTTTAACTGATTTTGTTTCTGGCCTCCCAAATACATTCAATTTCATCTGGTTAAGTAGAAAATTGACAGGTATTAAATTAAATTAAATTAAATTAAATTGAATTGAATTGAATTGAATTGAATTGAATTGAATTGAATTGAATTGAATTGAATTGAATTGAATTGAATTAAATTAAATTAAATTAAATTAAATTAAAGCAAATTAAATTAAATTAAATTAAAGCAAATTTGGTGTCCTAACAACCTGTTACTATCTTGTCACCTAACAGCTTGTTACTAACAAGGTTGTAGCAGCTCGTTGAATGAACACCATTGTTACGTGTGAACAGCTGTGCTCCTGACGTTTTGCGACAACAACCTGTTGACAAACTATGAGATTTTTACCTAATTTTCCGAACATGAAAACAAGTAGCCTGCGAACCCAGACGTATTTGCCCGCCCTCTTTGCCTCCCGCGAAAACTAGCGTCTGCGAACCCGAGCAAAGATTCGATTTCCGTGACGTATTACCTTTTGTCTCGTGTTATCCAATCAAATTTGAAAATATATTTAGCTAAAATTGCCCACGCGTGGACACACGCTGAACATGGCTGAACGAAGTCAAGGAAGGACAAAATATTTGCATGTATGTTGTATAATATTAAGTCTTTATATAACGATGAACGACACTCGACAGAAATTGTCACATCAGGCCGACACTTGTTTTCTTTGTAAGAAAACATTTTCCGCGACAAAGGAGAAAATTAATTAATTAGCACTAACCAGATGTTGACCTCGACGCCGCTCAAGAAAGCTGAAACTCACCTTCACTAGTTCGAGCAGCTTCAGAAACTCAGAAGTAAGAGACTAAAGTTCATCTTACTGTAGAATATCTGAGAAAAACAATACGAAAAGAACTGGTAAATGACTTTGCGGTCCTCGGAAAAGCAATTATTCACGGCTCTCAATCTCATCAGAGAATTGCTAAAGCGGTATTGAAGAATGACACGTTGAAACTGGTGTGCCCTGGAAAATGTTTTAAAGCTTCTGACTTTGGAAGTTAACGGCTTATGTTCACGACGACAGTCTTCCACGCTCCGAGTAAAAACAACGGCGGAGTTAACATGTTTTGAATTTGAAAAGTTATGCCTAGAATGGAAACAGAGAGCCCCTCTTCTCCATGCAGCTTTTCGATGACTATTGCGTCTTCAAGGAAATAAAATCCTGAGTGGCTTCCCAGTATAGCAGTGGCTGGTTCGACAATAGTGATAACTGTAGTATAAAGCCTGGTTTTTACTAGAGCATAAGCACAAGCATATGGCCATAAACAAAAGACAATACAAAGAAATGTAACTCCTGTGTATGCCATACTTGGTACAGTAAGGTATCTGACATTTTGCTTGGAAACGTCATGCAGTATAATAATTGTTGCAACTATAAACGCAACAATTGTTGTCGTTAATCAGTTGTAATGACATGTTTAATATAAAAGTTTCACAGATAAAACTATTTTTTGTTTTGTTTTTTCTTGAGCTGATGCCTATGCTTACGCTTATGCTTATGTCGTTAGTGAAAACAAAGCTTAAACAACAATTATATTACTTTTCAAAAAAAGAGTATTTAGCACTGACAGATCGTTAAGAAAATGTGAATGACAATATTTAATATTGCTAGGCTTGGTTGAAATGAAAGCTGTAATTTAGGACAAAGAACAACAGATATTTTTCTCAACATTTTTGTCTTAAATATAATCACAACAACAAAATAAGTCATAAAACATTGCACTCTCAAAAACAAACTCGGAATCATATTTCACCGAGTTTTATTTGCAGAGACTTCATAAATTCGATAGTCACTTTCTTATTTGGAAACTGATGTTGTTTACGTACCATTGTTCTGAAATTGACACATCAACTGCTACAGCTTTCATAGCCTTTTTAGCTTGTATTATAAATGTCGCTGTGAACAGTGAACCATTTCCCGCCATATCATCTTTCATCACCTATAGCCACAACTCTGGTAATCCAAACACGATGGAAAACTTTCCGTTTTACTTTAGCACCGCTTTCAGTCCATCGAACATCTGACGTGATGTCGTTCAGCGATACAGCACTATATTAAATCCCAAGAGAATTGAGGCGACTGACTTGATCAGGCTTCGCTTGGCTGCATACAATGCACCAAACACGAGTGGCAAGACTTGAAAATATCAGGGACTTCCCAAATCCAGTAGGCAAATTCACGAAAAGATCCTTTCTCTCTTTGACGATATATTCTATAGCATGCTCTTGATATTTATTCAACCTTTTAATGCTAAAAACTTGACAAACTTTGGTAAGCGCACTCTCGATACTTTCTGTCATTTCAGAAAGCCAATTGTTTATTTGTATTCCTTTGTTTCCACGCGTTTGCGTGTTTATCCCGCACAAATCCCGCGCGTTAGTTCTCGGTTTTTAGGAGGGGAAATTGTGATAGAATAAAAAGGTATTGCCTCACGGAAATCAAATCTTGGCACGGGTTCGCAGACGCTAGTTTCCGCGGGAGGCAACGAGTGCGGGCAAATACGTCTGGGTTGGCAAACTAGAAAACAAGCGATAAACCAATTAAAAAGTGAACTGATGCGGGTTTTTACCTATTAAATTACATTCTGATTTACGTTTTTATTATCTTAACAACTGTTGAAGCTAGGTAAACTTATATTCTGATCTAAAGACGCGTTATAAGTCAACATGGCAGCACGTTTCAATTGAGAACAAATACCTAACACATGACAACTTACCTGTTTCTTGAATTTTTCCTATTTTCTTTCTTACACAATCAGCAAGCTCATGATTTCCGTCACGAATACATTTTTTTAAAACTTTATCCCAAGAACAGTTGTCATCAGTCTCCGCTAATTTCTTAAATAGCGCTTCTGCTTCAGCATCTACAAAGAGAGATTGTTAAAGAAGAGAACTTTAACCAGAGTCAGTTAAGATATGGTCTGGACACTACGCAAGCTTCAAAGCGCCAATAATGAGCTGTGATTAAGTGACTGCAGCCAAACGCTCCTATTGGATGACTGCTTCACTATTCTAAAAATACATTGCTCCCACCGCGCACAAGTTTGCATAAACGTTCATAGATCATCTTTCAATAGACTATGCTTTGACGTAGTGTTCTCTATTTTTTAAGCAAAAAAATATTGCCAAGTGAAGGAAATAGAAGTGTTACTTAAATAAATCTGAAAATCAGTTCCTTGCCGCGACTTTCACAACCTTTTTAGCTTGTATTATAAATGTCGCTGTGAACAGTGAACCATTTCCCGACAGGTTCACAGACGCTGAAGAAGTATCCGCGGGAGGCAAAGAGGGCGGGCAATCGTTTACATATTCGATATTTTGTCGTTTGATTAGGAGTATGTTCTTTCGTTGCACCGTTTCAATTTATTTTGTCAATGATTGTCTGAATTTTTCACGAGTTGATTTCGTTAGAAAATGCAGCAGAGTGACTTCGTTTTAACAACGTTTCGTTCTCATTAATAAAACACTTGCTTGTGGACGTCTTTATGTGGCGTGTAATTTGTTCTGCAACGCATTTATGGTCTTGTTACTTTTTAAAATATCATTTTCCATTCACGCCTTACGCGTACGTCAATATACTTTTTCCAGTGTAAAAACCAACGATGTATACATGCATGCTAATTAGCGCATTACAAACGTGCATATTTTATGTGTTTTGGGCTGCTGTTGGTTGTTCTTCCCTTTGTCCTATGATTTAAGCCTCCCTTGGGTACAGTTCCAATTGGTTGAATTTAAGTACTCAATTAAGAAATTTGACCAATGATGCAGGACGCGTCCATTGCAGTTTGGAAATAACAAACAATTTCACAGTTGCCATGCAGAAATGGAGTTGCTTAAACACTATAATAGCTCTTCTTCTGATACCGACGGCGTGCTAGGCTCTCGGCAAGTTCGCCAGGTATACCTGATCACTTACAGCCAGGCAAATACAACAACATTTTCAACAAGACGGTCATTTGCCGAAGCCGTTGTCCGCTCGTTTTCTCAACGAACTGCACGCGTTGTTCAATGGTGTTGCGCCCGGGAAAACCATCAGGGTTCGGGCGTCCATTATCACGTTGCAATAAAGCTGAATAAAAATCAACGCTGGTTGCCGACGAAAAACTTTCTGAAGGGGACTTATGGTATATCTGTACACTTTTCGAACGTCCACGCGAACTACTTTCACAGCATGGCGCTATGTCACGAAGGAAGATACCGAGTATGAGCAAAGCGAGACACATCCAGACTTGTCGAATGCTTGCGAACCAACCACTATGAAGGCACTTAAAACGCTCAGAAGACAACGCAAAATTCGTGTCAGAAGGCAATCCTCCAACACCTGTAAAATCCAGCGCAGAGAGCGAAGATGTTTCTACGCCTTCGAATGCAGAAAAGCCAATAGAGGGGGCGGGCAAGAAAACGTCGACGTCTTTCTTCGTACGAGGTTTCCCAAATAATTGTGGCAAAGAACCTTCGTGACCGAACTGCTTTGATGGCTTTCGCTAATGTCCAGAAGCAAGAAGGAAAGACTGACTTGGCGGAATTCATTGTTAATCGGGGAACAAAAGTGGTAAATGAGTTAATTAGCAACGCGTGGGACATGGAGAACGCAGAAGAGACAATGCGACGAAGAGAGAAATCCCGCATTGGTTATACTGCAAGAGGCGTATGATGGAGAGTGCACTTGCCAAACACACAGGGAGTGGGAGACGTGTGCTTTAGAAATACTGCATAATAATGACATACCACCACAGCAGTTTGGCGCGTATGTGAAGGATTCGCTTATGAGAGGCCGGGGGGAAGTATAGAAAAATGTAATGCTTACAGGGCCCGCGAATTGTGGCAAGACATTCTTACTTAATCCGCTAAACAAAGTTTATCACACCTTCACGAATCCAGCATCGACCAGTTTCGCATGGGTTGGGGCTGAAAATGCTGAGATAATTTTCTTAAGTGATTTTCGATGGTCGCCGCAAATCATTGCATGGCACGATCTACTGCTCTTGCTCGAAGGTCAGCAGGTCAATTTACCTGCTCCAAAATCGCATTTCGCCAAGGATGTCACTTTCAAAGGGGACACGCCTATTTTTTGCACAACGAAAAGACCCATATGCTTCGTTAAGAATGGATGCGTAGACGATCGCGAGACTGAAATGATGAGTGTCAGGTGGAAAGTGTTCAATCTAACTTACCAAATACCACAAGACGAGCAACGGCAAGTAGAACCATGTTCTTCGTGCTTCGCACAAGTTATTTTGCACGCTGACGATTAGCTAAATTATCATACTTGTTATATTAAATAATGATATGCACAACCCGAATGTATATTGTTAATGCACTTTACCATGTCTAATTATCTATATGAGTCTATATGAGCAATTTTGACGTACTTAATTCAACTTAACCGCTTAACTAACTACTACATAACCACACTTAACCACACTTGACCAATGCTGCCTTTAAAATTATTGAATGTATTTTATTATTTTTAATGCTTGGTTAACTAACTGTGGTTAACTGTGGTTAACTGTGGTTAAGTGTCCCAAAGTGGCGACAGTTTTGTTCTGTTCTGGTTAAGTGTCGTAATACGTCATATTTTCTACAACAGGGTAGAGGATTTAAGAATATATAAGCAATTTGAAATTCTGTAAAGATATTTTCGAAAAAAAATATTTTAATGTGCACTTGTACACATGGTGGTATGTATACAAGTCATTATAACTCTGACAGAGCACACACGATCATATTTGTCATACGTTCAATAACAAATTTGCTTAATCGTTTTGCTATTAGTGCTAAATTCAAGGACAACGAACAAATGACAGTGATAAACATTTAATATTAATATGATGTAATAACAGAGCTACAGAGTGCAGTACATATCCACCAGTGTTTAGTAACTATTTATACATGCATGTTTACGTTACGACTGTTTATATAACCATCATGAAGTAGCAATAAATGTTCAGTATTTTGTGCGCCTACCATTAGTTTTGACAATCTGCTGCAACCAGTTTGTCATAGAGGAAATTGTCTTATCAATTACCTCTTTTGACGTCGACCATATATTGTATTGTACCGCCTGTTTGAACTCCTCCCATGTTTGGTGGGTGACGTTCTTCTCTTTTATTTGTCCTTCCAGACGTTTTCTAACAAGGTGAAACACGTTCTCTATTGGGTTCAGGTCCGGCGATCTTGCTGGAATTTTTTGCATGGTATAACCCATGTCCATTAACGAGGCCCTTGCTTTGGCCGAAGTTTGTGAAGGATCGTTATCCATTACGAATATTTTGCGATCGGCCTCACCTTTCCCCGCGATTTCAAACAGATTGGGAAAATGGCGACGTATGAATTGTGCGAAGAATTCTGCGGTCATTTTTTCATAGAGGTTCTGCCAAGATGACTCCTTTGCCATACGATATGACAACAATGAGATGAAGTCTTTTGCCTCCTGCGAGATCTTTGCTCCCCCTTTGTCGTTAGGACTAGACCCTCGCTTCTTTTTCCGCCAAATTCTGTTTTTCGGCTTGACTGCATCACTCATTGGATTACCTTTAAATACGAAAGATACTTGCCGTCTAAATAAAAAGCTACATCTTTTGTCCAGTAATCTGCAGAACAATCATCCAGTCTTGATCTTGCAAATTGACGTAAATACTTTTAAATCTTTATCGGTCAGGATACCTTTCTTTCGGCTAGGTCAAAGGAAATGCGTAACCAAGTTTTCGAATTTCCCTATGGAATGTCCGGTAATGAGCTGTGTTTAATGGAATACCACTTCGTTTAACGACGTCCATTACAGTAAAATTCGGGTCTTCCTGCCGCAAGGAAATAAGGGCTCTATTCAGCTTCCTTCTATCACGCAACGTCAAAATCTTGCGCCGTCCACGTTTCCCACTCTTTTTTATTTCTGTACGGTTGCCGCGAACAACCCGCCACACACGCTCGCCTTTGACATTTTTGCCCTGACCGCTATTTGTTGCAGCGAGTATTCTCTTTCTTGGTACAGGAATAAAAAACGAAAAGCACGCTGATCTGCCGTAAGACGTCTCTTGAACGCCATGGGATCAGTGTTTCCTTGTAACATCCCAAAATGTCTATTACGTCATTTAATTAATTTATCCAGTCACATATGACGTCATGACGTGTCTATTTCGGACACTTAAACTAACTCAAAGCATTTGCCAAAGATGGTCGAAATGGCGCTTGGAAACTTATCTGCCTTTTTCAGGACAATCATTGACAAATATGTTGAAACAAATACTGTTGCAGACACGCGTCACCCCCCATGCCCCCCGTACAATGTTGTATGCACAGCAATGACGACCACGATCGAGCAATTATCCGCTAACAGTTCACCAGGATTACGTCAACATTGCTTTGGGGAGAGGGGGGGGGGGGTTGATCGTTTACATATTCGATATTTTGTCGTTTGATTAGGAGTATGTTCTTTCGTTGCACCGTTTCAAATTATTTTGTCAATGATTGTAGGTAAACTTATATTCTGATCTAAAGACGCGTTATAAGTCAACATGGCAGCACGTTTCAATTGAGAACAAATACCTAGCACATGACAACTTACCTGTTTGTTTAATTTTTCCAATTTTACTTCTTACAACATCAGCAAGCTCATGATTTCCGTCACGAATACATTTTTTTAAAACTTTCATCCCAAGGAGCAGTTGTCATCAGACTCCGCTAATTGCTTAAATAGCGCTTCCGCTTCAGCATCAAAAACTACAAAGAGAGATTGTTAAAGAAGATTAATTTAACCATAGTCACGCAAGCTTCAAAGCGCCCATAATGAACTGTGATTAAGTGATTGCATCCAAACGCTCCTATTGGATGACTGCTTCATTATTTTAAAAATACATTGTTCCCACCGCGCACAAGTTTGCATAAACGTTAACAAAAAGAAACAAAGGTTTTTGCTAAGTTTATATAGATCATCTTTCAATAGACTATACTTTAACATAGTGTTTCTCTATTTTTAAGGGGGGAGGGGGGGGGGGGAATATTGCGAAGTGAAGGAAATAGAAGTGTTACTTAAATAAATCTGCAAATCAGTTCCTCGTCGCGACCAATTCATTTTATGAATTCCGCAGAAATTTTCTAGCTTGAATTATCTTTTCAACTATAATCCTATTTGCGGTAAGGTCGACTGCTCAATGTGATACGTTATAGCCAGTACAATTGGTGAGTAAGTTCACACACAACTAATACTTTTTCGGATTTTTCAGAAAAATGCAAGCGTTTTGATAATCCTGGGTCCTTGGAGAAGAAGGGACGGAAAAGAAAAGAAAGGGCTACAACTAAACCCATGTACTTTTTTAATTAACGTTCAGATACTGAACGCTAAATACTGATTGGCTGTCAGGTAATCCCCTTCATTTTAACATCCGGTTTTAGCAGGTTAGGAACTTACAAAGAATATTTACAAAGAATAGTATTTTTACTATGCTCTGTCTGACTATGCAAACAAATCTGCGCAAAGACCAATCTAAAAGGTATGAGACAGAGTATCAAGGAAGTATATCGTAAACACAGGCCGAAGTGGATTATAACAAAATAGAGTGATTTTGAAAAGCTAATATTCGAGGAAGTCATATAGCCCAGAACTTACAAAGAAAGACATTTTGATTATGTTCCTTCTGCTCGCACTGTATAAATAAAACTGCGAGAAAGTCTTGAAAAAAGGCTACAAGTGTAGGAAAAATATCGTAGCTGCGCAAACAGAAACGGTATCTACACAGAAAGTGCCATAAGTAATTTTGATTGGTATATTTTCACTACACAAAATTGGGAGCGGAAAGTAAAATACACAGATGCAAAATTTAAGTAAAAGTTTCTTTCATGTGCCTTTTACTCGAAATGTATTCTTCGCTACAACGGGGGATTTTAAAGAGTTACAACTTTGTTCATTACCCTCCAATTTTCAGAAATGATAGTTAAATACATCACAAAACAAAACAAAACAAAACAAAACAAAACAAAACAAAAACAAAAACAAAAACAAAAACAAAAACAAAAACAAAAACAAAAACAAAAACAAAAACAAAAACAAAAACAAAAACAAAAACAAAAACAAAAACAAAAACAAAAACAAAAACAAAAACAAAAACAAAAACAAAAACAAAAACAAAAACAAAAACAAAAACAAAAACAAAAACAAAAACAAAAACAAAACAGTGACGGGAAATTCGGTAATTCCGAAAGCTTTTATATGTATACGTTGACGGCTATTCCTGTGCGTTTACGTCAGGCTTTTTTTCCGGCCAATTTACAAAATGTTATGTAACTTTCTACTAGAATCCAATATCAAACAGACCTCCGGTCACGTTTTTAGCGCTTTGTATCAGGACTACCAGGAGAGAATCGAATAAAATAAATAATACTAAAATAGAAATAAGAAAATCAACTTTGAAGTAAAGCTTGTGAAAGGGATCGTATATTACAAGTAAAATTTGGCATTTACTTGTATATTAAACTGGATATACTAGGTAATTTTGGTGAAAGAAAATTTCGTGTGCAGGATATATACATTAAATATATAGAATATATACATTAGCTCAGTGGTCAGAGCACTGCACTCGCATCGCAGGGTCGCGAGTTCAATTCCTACCCAGAAGGCCTTGATGTTGCATTTTTCGCAAATGTTCCCGGTTTGGTCTCATAATGTATATATACTACACTCGAAATTTTCCTTCATCAAAATTACCTAATAGAGGGATCGTAGCCTCCCCAGCAGACGTTTTCAGGAGACGCCTTTGCGTCCCCACAAACGCCTGCTTGTCGGAGAACGAGATTATGTTCCCTTTGTGTACCGCGAACCAATCAAATCAAAACGGTACTGTGTCAAATATAGATCAGCCAGTTACAGGGCCCGGGCGTGGGAAAATCACTTGCCGGAAATTGTGACTATAACCGTCTATTATGTATACAGTAGGTTAGTTACCTCAAAACTACGTCAGTTATCTACCTCGGCGCGAACTAACCTACTTAGTTCAAGATCACAGAGGTTGCCTAACAAAACTGAGATACTGAGTTCGTTATCACAGAGGTTGTCTAAGAAAACACCAATTAGGCAACTACCATATGGTTAAATATCAAGTTCATTGCCCCGGATAATGTATATATTATCCCAGGGCAATTAACTTGATTTATGTGTGGTTGGGAGTAATTATTATAAATAAAAAACGTGGTACATCAAAGAAAACCTAGGTGATCGTGAACTAATAGTATTTAATACTCTATTTGTGAAAATTATAAAACAATTCACCTAGTTTTCGTTGATGCATGCTTTATTCATGAAAGTTTAATTCATTGAAATGTATTCTTCATTAGCTTATTAGTTCGTTGTTCACCATTGTCTGGCGGCTTGGCGACAGTAGACTGTCTACCGTAACAAATAAAATTGTCTGGCGTTAGCAAGAGTATTAAAAATAATCTGGCGTAAATACATTCGTCCAACTCGAACGACAACAACGCAATGTAAAGTATTAATTCATCACCTTTCATGTGTCGCTTGTCGAGACGTCTCTGACGGCACGACCGAATAAAAAACTTCTGGCATAGGCTCTCTGCCCACTCAAGGTAAAATAATAGAGTTGTCTATAACGACAACGCGACGTAACGAGTTATCAACGATCAAGAGATACGCCAGCTTCCGGATATTAGAAGTCTGAGTGATGATAAAAAGATTGGAAAGAAATTTGGGACACAAGGCACAGCAAGGTCACTCACTGAGCTGTCTAGGCAAGGTGAAGGTCAGCTTTCCAGATTTTGGAAAGTTGCAGCTGATTGGTCGATCACTTGGGATCGTGGAAAATCGTTCATTCAATAAGACAGAAAATTATAATATATTCAAGCATTAAATGCAGTCCGTGTCGTTTGCGTTCCGTAGTTTCCGAAGGTTGTCCGGGCATTCGGCTGAATCACGTGATCAAGGAGTATTCAAGGGGGGCAACGCGGACCCCTGCAGTGTTCCACAGTTCTCTACGCTTCGAACTGGCTTTGCGGTCGTACGGAGACTATATTTAAAATGTACTCGGTTGAGAAAAGTGTTCATAAAACGGCTAGTGTTTATCTTTGGGCGTAGTTAACTTGTGGCATTAGAAAATGAAGTGGATGATTACTCAGCCTGGATACTTTCTTGATAATCTTTCTTGATATCTTGGTTTTCCATAAGGTTGCGTACCATCACACGTTTAGATGTATACCTGCGTTTATGGCAGCGATCTAAGAAGCACCGAATTGTTGTCAATTCACAATCAGCTACACCATATACTGATAGGCCATAAGTGATGTTAGGTAGCACAATGCTGTTAAAAAGATGGTCAATTTCTGTTTGGCTACAACCTTCCTTACGTAATACTCTTAGTATATAAAGACCTCTGTTTGCCTTAACTACATGTAACTCATTTTTTACATGAGAAAGGTAACACCTAGTATAGGAAGAGCTTCGCATTGTGGAATGTTCGAGATAGTAGGATAAGTTTCCTTTTTTCCTTTCTTACAAAATGTTAGTTCTTTACATTTACTAGGTTTACAAGACATTGAATTTGAATTTGACCAGTACATAAACTGAGAGACAAGGTCCTGTTGGCAATTCTTTTCATTCCAGACTGGCGCTATTATGGTTGAGTCATCGGCATATTTATTTTGGGCATCTTTACTGCTTTGGTTGATTAAGTCATTAAGAAAGATGTTAAATAGAAAAAGACCACTAACGCTCCCGAGTAGTCCCCTTATTAACTGCCTTCCAGTCTCCTGCAAAATCATTATGTAAAATTCTCTGTTGTCTTCCTTCAAGAAAACTGATGTACCAGTTAATAATGTAAGGGTTTAGTGGCAGTTCTTTGAGATTAGTAGCAAGCAGGTCATGTTTGACGGAGTCAAATGCTTTCCTGAAATCCATGGCAAATGGTCGCACAGCTTTACACTTGGGGTTATCGAGATAACCACATACTTTGTGTTGAATTGTTAATAAAGCATCTGTACAATTGCCACCGTCCCTATGCGCAAATTGGGTTGAGCTCAGATTCTCCTCTACCTTATCTTTAGCACAGTTACGATATACCACTCTCTCAAAAGCTCTGGCTTTACAGGAGTTAAATTTATCCCCGGTACTCATTGTTCTCACTAGGTAAGTCTACTTTAGGGATAGGGTTAATATTAGTTCGCTTCCAGGTTAGTGGCCAGGTGTGTGTAGATATCGATAGATTCCACTCTCTAGTTATAATGGGGGTCAAAATTCCTGCGTGATCATTCCATATCCAGTAAGGAAGGTTGTCGGGTCCACTTGCAGTTCTTTTTAACTTTCTCAATGAGTTCCAAACCTTTTGCTCAGTGATCCTCATGAATCTCCACCTCACCACCAACGTAAATAGCTTCTGGCTTTTTATACGCATGATCGGAGCACAGTTCTCCAAAATAATTATTCAGCTCCTCCAGTGATTTGTTATCTAATGTCACATTACCCGAAGGTGATTTTCGCTGCGAGATTTTATCCAACCCCCTTCCACCATCCACGACTTTAATGCGGCTGCAAGGGCGTTTCTTCTTTTTTCACTAATAACCTCTGATATTAATTGTTGTTAGTCGGTCTTTGTTTAAATTGGGAATTTGTGCCTTAGTCTTGAGCATATACTTCGACTAAACATTAATTTTAACTGACGAGAGCGAATCTCTCTCTTTTACTACTAACAGTGTTCTAATTGAACTGAGAAGAGCGATTATTGTATCTTCTTCAGCTACGAAACAGTATATTATTGAAGGAAAGCGAATATCTCCGTCAGCTACGAAACAGTATATTATTGAAGGAAAGCGAATATCTCCGTCAGCTAGGAAACGGTATTATTAAAGGAGAGCGAATATCTATAAAACAGTATTATTGAAGGAGAGCGAATATCTCCCTCAGCTACGAAACAGTATTATTGAAGGAGAGCGAATTATCTCCGTCAGTTACAGTGTATTAAACAGTATTCTATAATTGACGGAGTGCTGAGATCTTCTTCAGCTACGAATCAGTATTAAAAGAAGAGCGAATATCCTTTTCACGACGATCGAAACCGTATTCCGATTGAAGAATGAAAGAGAGCGAATATCTTCTTCAACTACGAAACAATGTTAGGAAGTGCGGACATCTTTTTCACTACGAATCAGTATTATAATACTGTACTTTGAAGAAGTGTGAATATCTTCTTCAGCTACGAAACAGTATTATTAAGAATAAAGGAGAGCGAATATCTCCGTCAGCTATGAAAACAGTATTCATTTCTATTGGAGGATAGCGAATATCTTCAGCTTCAAATCCGTATTAAAAGAAGAGCGAATATCCTCAGTCCACTACGATCGAAACGGCAGGTGGAGAACGAATATATCCTGAGAGTAAATCTCTTTTGGGTGGAGAACGAATATATCCTGAGAGTAAATCTCTTTCGGGTGGAGAACGAATATATCCTGAGAGTAAATCTCTTTCGGGTGGAGAACGAATATATCCTGAGAGTAAATCTCTTTCGGGTGGAGAACGAATATATCCTGAGAGTAAATCTCTTTCGGGTGGAGAACGAATATATCCTGAGAGTAAATCTCTTTTGGGTGGAGAACGAATATATCCTGAGAGTAAATCTCTTTCAGGTGGAGAACGAATATATCCTGAGAGTAAATCTCTTTTGGGTGGAGAACGAATATATCCTGAGAGTAAATCTCTTTCGGGGGAGAACGAATATATCCTGAGAGTAAATGTCTTTCGGGTGGAGAACGAATATATCCTGAGAGTAAATCTCTTTCGGGTGGAGAACGAATAATCCTGAGAGTAAATCTCTTTCGGGTGGAGAACGAATATATCCTGAGAGTAAATCTCTTTCGGGTGGAGAACGAATATATCCTGAGAGTAAATCTCTTTCGGGTGGAGAACGAATATATCCTGAGAGTAAATCTCTTTCGGGTGGAGAACGAATATATCCTGAGAGTAAATCTCTTTCGGGTGGAGAACGAATATATCCTGAGAGTAAATCTCTTTCGGGGGGAGAACGGACATGTACGGTTGTTAATACCGTTTCGCGGTAACGAATATCCTAAGGCTAAGGTAAGTCGCATCTTACTGGTTAATCTGCAACGATAGCGCTTCGTTATCGACCAGGCCAGCTGCTGTCCGTTAGAAGAAGCAGTCAGTATAGTACAGGTAGACACGCTACCTTCTTAAACCAGACGAGTCACCCTTGAGTTGGTGAATCTCCGTCAATCCTCACAAGCGACTATAAATTTATTTCGAAGCAATCAAGCAATCTCGTCGACTCGTCCACAGTTTTTCGAATCACCTTATTACAGTGGAAATTCCAATTTTGAAACGTCGAAACTATAATTTAACTGACGAGAGCAAATATGCGGAGATAAAACCCTGGGTACGAGGTTGGCAAATATCTTGTTCAGCTACAGAGTGGTATCTAATAGCAAGAGGGAATATCTTCTACCAGTATACAGTCTACGAACACTATTAATCCTAATTTAGGCGGAGAGCGACAACCTGTTAACTTGTTATATGCAGTTCAACCGAAACGCCCATTTCAACCGAGGGCGAGGAGAGCACATATATTCTTCAGCTACGAAGCATTATCAGGGGCGATTAATTGTTTGCACTGCGAAACGGCTTCAAAACTTGAGGGCGAGCGAACTTTTTTTTCTATCCTTGCCTCGGTCCAGCCGAACACAGTTCACGCACCTGAACACGCACCTACGCCCAAACCTCGTGCAAGCAAGTTCTTGGATCCATTACTCTAGTCAGAGGTTCAGACTCGAGTACAACGACTTTAGCACCCGCTTCAGGAGTACCTGAACACAAGGCTATATGGGACGTCTTGCCCGTCATCTTACGACAGACACCGCTTAGCCCAGCGTAGTGGGTCGGAGCCGTTGGTTGGGATGAGGGTTATCGGAAACCCTTTCTCCAACCCACTTCGCGGGCTGGAGGGTTTCCTTGGGAGAAGGGTTACCGAGGAACGGTTTGGTATGGCCCAAGGATGAGCCTCGGCAACCTTGCGGTCTGGCTCAAGGCTCAATCTGGGCAACCTTTCGCGGTGTTGGATCGTCTAACCCGAACCCATCCCTTCAGCCTGCAATACTCCAAAACTACAGTAGACGTACGTTGTTGATCTATAGTTGTTACGTAGAACCTGTCTGGTACATCAAGAATCTGTCTTCTTTATATTAGGAATAGAGAGCAGTTAACAAGCTTTAATTTCATGGGGGTTAAGGTATCTGCGACGTGATAATGACCTTACGAAATACGAGGGCAACTTCAACGACGATGTCTTTTAAACAAAAGAATTCTAGTTGAAAAACAAAGAGAATGAGTAATTTTTCTTCCATTAGAGTAATCTCAACAGCGTCCTTTTCTTCTTTATACAACGCCACTGAGAGCATTTTCACGTCTTCAGGACGACGTCAACTCACCAAAAGATGAGAGCTGTTGCTTGAGGATTGAGTTCAATACGGACACTACAATCATTTTAGCAATACTGGGGCGTTTTGATATCCATTAAACTAGTCTTCAAATATCAAATATAATAGTCAGTCAGCCGTGACTTTATTTAATTATAAAATTTGTTGCTTTTTGACCGCCGTCGTCCTCCTAGCATCGTAAGGTCTGTAATGAGGACGCACTATGTCGTTTAGACTGGAGACACCCCTGAAGGCATTAAGACATTCCTTCTCTAACCTTTATGCTCTCTTGCTAACTTTATATTACCACAATGATGTCAATGTCAACATGTTTTACTAAATCTCAAAGCAGCAAAGTCATGGTCACTTTGAAATGTAGTTGTTGACGTATCTGCAATTATTAATATCTAATATTACCTTGTCTTTCCTTCAGAATTGTCCTCAGGAAACTTGGCCACATCACCATGCCTGCCGCCGGTTACTAAAAAGCACAACAATAATGTCAATGCAAATCAAATGTTTAAATTACATGTAATTAACAAATGGATTTCCAACACAGCCAAGGTGAAGAATCAGACATAGTTTAACGCTAACAGTATAGGGAAGAGGGTTCTGGCGCGGGTGGAGGTTTTTGCTCCACACATGACGTCAACCATTTTTAGCCTTAAAACGCTTAGCAACGTTCAACGAAGCAATATGAATATATTAAGACACTTAGAACCTAAATTTTCAAACAAATCGAACTAAGTCATCACAGAATTATTGCTAAATAAACCCTAGTTTATAAAATAAGTGAAAAAGTCGAGAAGTCTTGAGAAGAACTTAACACTTCGGATGAGGAGTCACTTCGAGACCCTGTAAGAAGAACGTAAGATACTAACGAAAATGGCCGAGTGCACAAGTACGTGGAGGATATATTTGCATAGTGTAGTGTATTTAACCCTTTCAACCCTATTCGCCTCCCAATGACGAGTAAAATCGTCTGGCGTTAGCCAGAGTAAAATACGACTAAAAGGGAATTCAGGGTTGAGAGGGTTAATTAATTTTTTTCACTTATTTTATCAACAAGGGTTAACTCAGCAATAATTCGGTGATGACTTAGTTCGGCCTGTTTGAATATTTAGGTTCTAAGTGTCTTAATATACTCATATTGCTTCGTTGAACGTTACTAAGCGTTTTAAGGCTAAAAATCGTGACGTCATGAGTGGAGCAAAAAGCTCCACCACACGCGCCAGAACCCCTCCTCCCCATACTACTAACGCTGCTCTGGTTTAAAAGTTTTTTGAACGCAACTTAAAAAGTTACTGTTCATGACCCAACGTTGCAACACTTCGATCTAGTGTCTTCATCAAGGGTAATCGTTGTAAGGAAAGGTCTCATATTTATCATCTCAAATATAACCAATGATGACGTTTCGATCACGGCAAAAGAACTGATAAGTTATTTTACAGTTTTTGAATTGGTCCATTCGCTTTGGAGATATATTGCTTCAAACATCGGAAAAATGCTCCAATTTGAACGTCCCGCGAAAAATTGCCGCAAATATTATATGATCAAAATAGGGCCTGGAACCGACAAGGCGTGACGTCATTTAAGAAACGTCAATTCTGATCACTCTGTCACTAGCAGCGTACGCAGGTTTTCCATACTAAGTTTAGCTTTAAAATTCGTTGGATATTTGCAGTTTAATAATTTTAGTAATGCCAGATAGGTGTGCTGTATATGGTTGCTCAAACACGGCTAGTGTAGCCGATGACGTCAAATTAAATTTGACTTTTTGACTTAAATGACGTCACATAGGTATCTCGTCCCAATCCTCTATAATTTGTGGCTTTTTCATATAAATTGCTACAGTATGTTTAAAGCGAGATATCTCTGGAATGAATGGACCAAATCAAAAACTATAAAATAACTTATCAGCTATTTTTGCGTCCTATTTTTCAAGAAAACTGAAAACTGTGTAGGGTTTATATGCACTTTAACATCAACAATGCTATGCTGTAATATGATGTCTGAAAGGTCTGGTGTTTACTGTTCTTCCCACTCGTCAAAATAGCACAATTTCACTTACTAAAATGCTATTCAAAAGCTTAGTTACACTCAAAAGGTAGATTGTTTACAAACAGTTGGCATCACCAACAAAGCATCACTGAGGCACATGTTGCTCTGTCTAAAATCATTTGATTTTGAAAGATAAATGATGAAACTCATTGCAGTTCTGACTCACTTTAAGAATCCTATTTTGTTGGCCTTATTTGTAGATGTTTTCAGTGTT
The DNA here is from genome assembly GCA_964035015.1 of Corallium rubrum. NCBI lineage: Eukaryota > Metazoa > Cnidaria > Anthozoa > Scleralcyonacea > Coralliidae > Corallium > Corallium rubrum. Next base: position 55,773 of record CAXIUP010000268.1, on the reverse strand, counting down.
ATCTGAGCGATAATCTTCACTCTATTCACAGCATTGTTTGACAGTTGAAAATATATTTGCCAGTTGAAAATATATTTGCCCACTTCCTGTTTTAGACAATAATTTTCATCCAGCCAATCACATGCTTCAAACGTTTGCATCTGACCAGGGCCTCCAATTTTCCAGTGTACCAAAGAGGCCCTGGGAACGAGGATGGGTGTATCCCCATATATTAGCTGTACAGGGACATGCCACTTAAAATACTACGGTTTTTGCTATTTTTTATGTATTTATTTAGTATAGTAAACTATTAGCAATGTGATACTGTTAGTGGCTAATTTTAAAATCAGGCATAGTTGGGGATGTGGTGATGATTCAAACTTAATGTCTAATCAAACCAAGTAGAATGTGTTTGAGTTTTGGATTTGTTTCTTTGAACAAGAAATTATAAGTATAGTCCTCACATGTAATTTAAATATTTTTGAACAATCTTTTGAAAGCGTAAACACAGTAAAAGACAGTACTACACAAAACAGGAAGTTAAAAAGTTAGGAACTTTCAACAGGAACTTAGGAACTTTAAACAGGAAGTTAGGAACTTCATTAGCAAATAGGAATATTGCAAATATCATTGGAGATTTGCAAGGAACTTTTCAAATTTGCAAAGAAGTCAATCAAAATTTCAAACCAATTTGGAACTCAAAGAAGAAACACTTACATTTTCAAACACATAAATCACTAATAGGACAACAAGCTTGATAATTAAAATACAAACAGATTTGAAGTATCGAATACATGCTATCAGCTAATACTAGCAAATTGTCTACTGGTGAACTATGTAAACAAATAAAATAAAAATAGCAAAAACCATAGCCTTTCAAGTGACATGTCCCTGTATAGCCAATACCAGTATATGGGAGTACCCCCTCCTATAATGTCCAATGTTTTTCTCAATGTCAATAAACAAGTGTAAGTATACATGCTGTATTTCTTTAATTAATTAAACTAAGTTGACTCAAAAGAGATAAGAAAAAAGAGAAACATAACACAAAAATACCCTGTCAGTTGACACATTGTTTGCTCAGTTTGAGTTATCTTAAATGGTTATAAAAAAGACTGACTTTAGACTTTCTATTTTCATTCTTTTCTCAACCAACTGACCCAGCAACTAATCGCTGAGAAAAAATATGTGTCTCAAATTGTTCTGGCCAGAGAAGAAAAGCTATATTTGTTAAATTTATCCAATATAGTGAGAATATTAATGCAACAATGTTCATAAATAATACTCACCAGCTATTTGGAGACCAGACTCGCCGTACTTAGTTTTGGCTGTAATGTCACATCCATTGTTTATCAACCATTGCACCATACTTAACTTATTAGCACTGCATGCACGATGAAAAGGAGAAGATCCATAATGGTCTCGAGAATCTATCTCAGCACCATGCTGCAGAAGACACTCGGCCACTGCTGGATATCCTCCTGAGGATGCATCATGAAGTGCAGTAGAGCCAATATTGTCACGAGATGTGCAGTCACTTCCTTTACTAAGAAGAAGTTTCACAACTTCCAAATGACCACTTTGACTGGCACGATGAAGAGGAGAGGAACCTCCGCTGTCTGTACAACGAACATCCGCTTTGTTTTTAATAAGATATTCAACTATATCGATATCTCCTATAAAGAAAGCAAAATAAAGGGGTATTATTATGTTTTCGTAATACCGCTTTGACTTCTGATTTGTGATCAATCAATAATTAAACATTTCTAGTTACCTTTCCCAGCTGCGTAGTATAGAGGTGTTCCTCCCAAGTAACCTCCCTTTTCTTCTACGTTTGCTCCTCTATTAATAAGTTGTTTCACTTTACTCAAATCTCCTTCCCGTGCAGCCTGCCATAACGCCATTCTGAATGTTCTTTCAAAGAAATACACGCGCCGAGTGCATTGTGGGATACCGGAAGTGAGTAAAAATTCCGCTGTTTGCTTATTTATTCTCGTACGCTTGGGTCAAAATCATCGAATACACTTACAAATGCTTTGCTTGTTACGCTTTATTCACAGTACACAACAAATTAAAACTGGCTTTTTCTTTCGCTCGAAGGAATCTCCACTCGCTTTGGCTTATGGGTCCACATGGGCACGCTAAGGGACGACCGTTCATTATTTATCGGAGGGGGGGGGGGGGGGTTGGGTGAGAAAATGGGGGGACCTGAAATTTTTGCTACTCCCTTTGGGGGGACCCTGAAATAATTTATAAGTTCTTAAGGGGGGGCATGAAGTTTTTGTATTAACTGAACAAGGATAAGAGTCTTTGATGATCAACATCATTATACAAACAAACATTTCTTATTGGGAAAAATCATTCAGAAAAGCCTTTAATTGGAATTATTTTGTGGTATTTTGTAAAATGTAAAGTAAAAGTAAAGCATAAGGCTCAGGTATTTACATCCTGGTTGTGTCTTACCATCCTTGGTGTATTGTACGTGTTGGTGAATGGTAGTAGAGAATGGTTTATAAATTGAGGTTGAAGATGTTAGGGTAATATTTATGATTGAGATTAAGGAGAAGGTTAAGGTGACAATTGGTTTAATGTGTGGGTCGGGTGGGAATTAAGGTTGGGGTTCAGCTAATATTTAGGGTTAAGGTTAGCACTTGTGCACAGCAAGTTACGATAATAATAGATAAAGCTCGAAGTTGCACATTGCAATTGTGCAATGCTATAAGTATTTTTTCTGTTGAAGTCCTTTTTCACAATGAGCTAGACATATTTTTGCCACAAAAATTGTCATATACTTTGGAACAAATTGCCAGAAAAAACTAGTGTTCTCAGAAACTAGGGACGGTGGGTGTCCCCCTTTCCCCAATACATCACCCCCATACACCCACCACCATACACCACCCCCATACACCCATCCCCATACATCCACCACCATACACCCACCACCATACACCACCCCCATACACCCACCACCATACACCCAACACCTTACACCCACCCCCATACACCAACCCCATACACCCACCCCATACACACCCCTATACACTCACACATACACCCACCCCCATACACCACCACCATACACCACCTCCCATACACCCACCACCATACACCCACCACCATACACCCACCCCCATACACCACCCCCATACACCACCCCCATACACTCACACCCATACACCCATTACCATATACGCCCACCACCATACACCCACTACCATATACACCCACCACCATACACCCACCCCCATACACCCACCACCAACACCACCCCCATACACCCACCCCCATCCATCCACCCCCATACACCCACCCCCATACACCCAACCCCATAGACCCACCACCATACACCCACCCACAATACACCACCCCCATACACCTACCCCCATACACACACACCCATACACCCACCCCCATACATCCACAACCATACACCCACCACCATACACCCACACCCATACACCCACACCCATACACCCACCACCATACACCCACCTCCATACCCCCACCCCCAAACACCAACCACCATAAATCCACCACCAAACATTCACCACCATACACCCACCCACATACACCCTCATACACCCACCCCCATACCACCCATACACCCACCATCATACACGCACACCCATACATCCAAACCCATAAACCCAACCCCATACACCCACCACCATACACAACCCCATACACCCACCACCATACACCTACCGACATTCATCCACCCCCATACAACCACCCCCAAACACCCACCCCCTAACACCCACCACCATACACCACCCCCCATACACCCACCACCATACACCCACCCCCATACAGCCACCCCCATACACCCACCCCCATACAACCACCCCCCCCATACACCACCCCCAAAACACCCACCACCAAACAGCCACCCCCATACAGCCACCCCCATACACCCACCCCCATACACCCACCCCCATACACCCACCCATACACCCACCCCATACACCCACCCCATACACCCACCAACATACACCCACCCCCATAGACCCACCCCCATACACCCAACCCCATTCACCCATCACCATACACCACCCCCCATACACACACCACCATACACCCACCCCCATACACCCACCCCCATACACCCATCCCCATACACACAACACCATACACCCACCACCATACACCACCCCCATACACCCACCACCATACACCCAACACCTTACACCCACCCCCATACACGCACCCCCATACACGCACCCCATACACACACCCCTATACACTCACCACATACACCCACCCCCCATACACCCACCACCATACACCACCTCCCATACACCCACCACCATACACCCACACCCATACACCACCAGCATACACTCACCCCCATACACCCACTAACATATACGCCCACCACCATACACCCACTACCATATACACCCACCACCATACACCCACCCCCATACACCCACCACCAACACCACCCCCATACACCCACCCCCATCCATCCACCACCATACACCCACCCCCATACACCCAACCCCATAGACCCACCACCATACACCCACCCACAATACACCACCCCCATACACCTACCCCCATACACACACACCCATACACTCAACCCCATACATCCACCACCATACACCCACCACCATGCACCCACACCTATACACCCACACCCATACACCCACCACCATACACCCACCTCCATACCCCCACCCCCATACACCAACCACCATAAACCCACCACCATACATTCACCTCCATACACCCACCCCCATACACCCCCTCATACACCCACCCCCATACCCCCCATACACCCACCACCATACACGCACACCCATACAACCAAACCCATACACCCAACCCCATACACCCACCACCATACACAACCCCATACACCCACCACCATACACCCACCGACATTCACCCACCCCCATACACCCACCACCATACACCCGCCCCCAACACCCATCCCCATACACCCACCACCATACACCCACCCCCATACACCCACTCCCATACACCCACCCCCATACATCCACCCCCACACACAACCACCATACACCTACCCCCATACACCCACCCCATACACCCACCCATATACACACGCCCCCATACACCCACCCCCATACAACCACCCCCATACAGCCACCCCCATACACCCACACCCATACCCCCCCATACGTCCACCGCCATACACGCACACCCATACAACCACCCCCATACACCCAACCCCACACACCCACCGCCATACACACACCCCCATACACCCACCACCATACACCCACCCCCACATACACCCACCACATACACCACCGACACCCACCCCATACACCCACACCCACACAACACCCATACACCTACCAAAATACACCCAACCCAATACACCCACCATACACCACCCCCCATACACCCACCCCCATACACCCACCCCCATACAGCCACCCCCATACACCCACACCCATACACCCACCACCATACACGCACACCCATACAACCACCCCCATACACCCACCCCCATACACCCACCACCATACACCCACCCCCATACACCCACCACCATACACCCACCCACATTCGCCCACCACCACACACCCACCACCCCATACACCCACCCACATTCGCCCACCACCACACCCACCACCATACACCCACCAACATTCGCCCACCACCACACACCCACCACCATACACCCACCCATACATTCGCCCACCACCACACACCCACCACCATACACCCGCCACCATACACCATCCCCATATAACCAACCCCATACACCACCACCATACACTCCCACCCCCATACACCCACCAGCATACAATCACCCCCAAACACCCACCCCAAAACAACCACCACCATACACCACACCCCATACACACACCACCATACACCCCCCCCCCCATACACCCACCACCATACATCCACCCCCATACACCCACCACCATAATCCCACGCCCATACGCCCATCCCCATACACCACTCCCCATACACCCACCACCATACCCAACCACATACACCCACAACCATACACCCACCGACATTCACCCACCCCCAAACACCCACCACCATACACCACCCCCCATACACCCACCACCATACACCCACCCCATTACACCCACCCCCATACATCACCCCCATACACCCACCCCATACACCCACACCCATACCACCCATACACCCACCACCATACACGCACACCCATACAACCACCCCCATACACCCAACCCCACCAACACCCACCAAAATACACACATCCCCATACACCAACCACCGTACACCCACCCACATTCACCCACCCACATACACCCACCACCATACACCCGCCCCCGACACCCATCCCCATATAACCATCCCCATACACCCATCACCATACACACACCCCCATACATCCACCACCATACACCCACCCCCATTCACCCATCTGGGGATGGGTACATACTCCACCACGCAATAAACCACTCCCATACAATTACCCACCACCATACACCCACTCCCATACACCCACCCCCATACACCCACCGCCATACACCCACCCCCATACCCCCACCCCCATACCCCCACCCCCATACACCCATCCCCCATACACCCACCCCAAACACCTACCCCCATACACCCATACCCATACACCCACCCCCATACACGCACCCCCATAAACCCACCACCATACACCCACCACCATACACGCACCCCCATACACCCACTGCCATACACACACCCCCATACACCCATCACCATACATCCATCCCCATTCACCCACCCCCATACCCCCACCCCCATACCCCCACCCCCATACACCCACCCCCATACACCCACCACAATACACCACCCCCATACACCTACCCCCATACACCCACCCCCATACACCCACCCCCCCATACACCCACCCCCATACACCCACCCCCATACACCCACTCCCATATACACCCAACCCCCATACACCTACCCCAATACACCCATCCCATACACCCACCCACATTCACCCACCCCCATACACCCACCCCCATACACTCACCCCCATACAGCCACCCCCATACACCCACCCATACCCCCATACACCAACCACCATACACGCACACCCATACAACCACCCCCATACACCCAACCCCATACACCCACCACCATACACACACCCCATACACCCACCACCATACACCCACCCACATTCACCCACCTCCATACACCCACCACGATACACCCCACCCCCATACACCCATCCCCATATAACCAACCGCATACACCCACCCCCATACACCCACCCCCATACACCCACCCCCATACACCCACCCACAAACACCCACCCCCAAACACCCACCACCATACACCATCCCCCATACACCCACCACCATACACCCACCACCATACACCTACCCCCATACACCACCACGATACACCGACCCCCATACACCCACCACCATAACCCCACGCCGATACGACCACCCCCATACACCCTCCCCATACACAAACCACCATACACAACCCCATACGCCCACCAACCATACACCCACCCCCGACATTCACCCCTCCCCCATACACCCACCACCATACACCCGCCCAGAACACCTATCCCCATACACCCACCCCCATACACACACCACCATACACCCATTCCCATATCCCCACCCCCATACACCCACCCCCAAACACCCACCCCCTAACACCCACCACCATACACCCCCCCCCATACACCCACCACCATACACCCACCCCCATACACCCACCCCCATACACCCACCACCATACACCCACCCCATACACCCACACCGAATACACAACCCTCATACACCTACCCCAATACACCCACCCCATACACCCACCCATATACACCTGCCCCCATACACCCACTCCTATACACCCACCCCCATACAGTCACCCCCATACACTCACACCCACACCCCCATACACCCACCACCATACACGCACACCCATACAACCACCCCCATACACCCAACCCCATACACCCACCACCATACACACACCCCCATACACCCACCACCATACACCCACCCACATTCGCCCACCCCCACACACTCACCACCATACACCGCCCCCAACACCCATCCCCATATAACCAAACGAACCCCTACACCAACCCCCATACACCCACCCCCCACACCCACCCCCATACACCCACCCCAAAACACCCACCCCCAAACACCCACCACCATACACCGCCCCCCATACACCCACCCCCATACACCCACCCCCATACACCCACCCCATACACCCACCCCCCACCACCCATACACCCACCCCCATACACCCACCCCATACACCCACCCCCATACACCCACCCCCATACACCCACCACCATACACCCACCCCATACACCCACCCCCATACACCCACCCCCATACACCACCCCCATACACCCACCCCCATACACCCACCCCCATACACCCACCCCCATACACCCACCCCCATACACCCACCCCCATACACCCACCCCCATACACCCACCCCCATACACCCACCCCCATACACCACCCCCATACACCCACCCCCATACACCACCCCCATACACACCCACCCCATACACCCACCCCCATACACCCACCCCCATACACCCACCCCCATACACCCACCCACATACACCCACCCCCATACACCCACACCCACCACCCATACACCCACCACCATACACACACCCACACATCCCCATACACCCACCCCACAAACACCCACCCCCACACCCACCCCCATACACCCACTCCCATACACCCACCCCCAAACATCCACCCCCAATACACAACCACCATACACCTACCCCCATACACCCACCCCATACACCCACCCATATACACCCGCCCCCATACACCCACCCCCATACAACCCACCCCAAACACCCACCCCCAAACACCCACACCCATTCCCCCCATACGTCCACCACCATACACGCACACCCATACAACCACCCCCATACACCCAACCCCATACACCCACCCACACCCACCCCATACACCCACCCCCATACACCCACCACCATACACCCACCCACATTCACCCACCCCCATACACCCACCACCATACACCCGCCCCCAACACCCATCCCCATATAACCAACCCCATACACCCACCCCCACACCCACCCCCATACACCCACCCCCAACACCCACCCGCAACACCCACCCCCATGTACCCAACATCATACAACCACCCCCATACACCCAACCCCTATACACAACCCCCATACACCTACCCCCATACACCCACCCCCATACACCCACCCCAAACACCCACCACCATACACCCACCCACATTCACCCACCCCCATGCACCAACCACCATACACCCGCCCCCAACACACATCCCCATATAACCAACCACACATACACCCACCCCCTACACCCACCCCCACACACCCACCCCCCAAAAACCCACCCCCAAACATCCACCACCACACCACCCCCCATACAAGCAACCACCATACACCCACCCCCATATACACCCACCCCATACACCCACCACATACACCCACCCCCATACACCCACCACTATAACCCCCCCCATACACCCACCCCCATACACCCACCCCCATACACCCACCCCATACACAACCCCATACACCCACCACCATACACGAACACCCCATACACCCACCCCCATACACCCACCACCATACACCCACCACTATACACACACCCCCAAACACCCACCACCATACACCCACCCACCATTCACCCACCCCCATAAACCCACCCCATACACCGACCCCCAACACCCATCCCCATATAACCACCCCATACACCCACCCCCCATACACCCACCCCCATACACCCACCCCCATACACCCACCCACATACACCCACCCCCATGTACCCAAGATACACCACCCCAATACACCCACCCATACACCCAACCCCATATACACCCGCCCCCATACACCCACTCCCATACACCCACCCCCATACACCCACCCCCATACACCCACACCCATACACCCACCACCATACACCCACCCACCATTCACCCACCCCCATACACCCACCCCCAAAACCACCAAACACCCACCACCTACACCACCCCCATACACCCACCCCATACACCCACCCACCCCCAAACACCCACCCCCACCCATACACACCCACCACCATACACCCACCCCCCATACACCACCCCATACACCCACCACCATACACCCACCCCCATACACCCACCCATACACCCACCCATACACCCATCCCCATACACCCTCCCCATACACCCACCACCATACACAACCCCATACACCCACAACCATACACCCACCGACATTCACCCACCCCCATACACCCACCACCATACACCCACCCCCCCATACACCCACCCCCATACACCCACCACCATACACCCACCCCATACACCCACCACCATACACCCACCCCATACACCCACCACCATACACCCACCCCCATACACCCACGACCATACACCCACCACCATACACCCACCCCATACACCCACACCCAATACACAACCCTCATACACCTACCCCAATACACCCACCCCATACACCCACACCCCCCCATACACCCACCACCATACACGCACACCCATACAAACACCCCCATACTCCCACCCCCATACAGCCACCCCATACACCCACACCCATACACCCACCACCATACACGCACACCCATACAACCACCCCCATACACCCAACCCCATACACCCACCACCATACACACACCCCCATACACCCACCACCATACACCTACCCACATTCGCCCACCACCACACACCCACCACCATACACCCGCCCCCGACACCCATCCCCATATAACCATCCCCATACACCCACCACCATACACCCACCCCCATACATTCCACCACCATGCACCCACCCCCATTCACCCATCTGGGGATGGGTACATACTCCACCCCACCACCATACACTTACCCACCACCATACACCCACTCACCATACACCCACCCCCATACACCCAACCCCATACACCCACCCCCATATCCCCACCCCCATACACCCACCCCATACACCCACCCCCAAACACCCACCCCATACACCCACCACCATACACCCACACCCCATACACCCACCACCATACACGCACCCCCATAAACCCACCCCATACACACCACCATACACCCACCCCCATACACCCATCACCATAACCCCACGTCCATACGCCCATCCCCATACACCCTCCCCATACACCCACCACCATACCCAACCACATACACCCACAACCATACACCCACCGACATTCACCCACCCCCATACACCCACCACCATACACCCACCCACAACACCAATCCCCATACACCCACCCCCATACACCCACCACCATACACCCATCCCCATATACCCACCCCATACACCACCCCCAAACACCCAGCCCCATACACCCACCACCCATACACCACCCCCCATACACCCACGACCATACACCCACCCCATACAACCACCCCCATACACCCAACCCCATACACAACCCCCACCACCCGAATACACCCACCCCATACCCCCACCACCATACACCCGCCCCCATACACCCACTCCCATACACCCACCCCCATACAGCCACCCCCATACAGCCACCCCCATACACCCGCCCCCGACACCCATCCCCATATAACCATCCCCATACACCCATCACCATACACACACCCCCATACATCCACCACCATACACCCACCCCCATTCACCCATCTGGGGATGGGTACATACTCCACCCGCAATAAACCACTCCCATACAATTACCCCCATACACCCACTCCCATACACCCACCCCCATACACCCACCGCCATACACCCACCCCCATACCCCCACCCCCATACCCCCACCCCCATACACCCATCCCCAATACACCACCCCATACACCATACACCCCCCATACACCCACCCATACCCATACACCCACCCCCATACACCCACCACCATACACGCACCACCTCACACCCACCCCCATACACACACCAGCACACACACACCTCTATACAACAACCACCATACAGCCACCCCCATACACCCACCTTCATACAACCACCCCCATACACCCGCCCCCATACACCCACCCCAATACACCACCCCCATACACCTTCCCCCATACACCCAGCCCCATACACACACCCCTATACGTCCACCACCATACACCCACCACCATACACCCACCACCATACACCCACCCCCACACACCCACCCCCATACACCCACCCCCATACACCCACCCCAAATACACAACCCCCATACACCTACCCCCATACACCCACCCCATACAGCCACCCACATACACCGCCACCATACACCCACCCCCATACACCCACCGCCATACGCACACCCCCATACACCCACCCCCATACACCCACCCCCATACACCCACCCCCATACACCCACCCCCATACACCCACCCCCATACGCACACCCCCATACACCCACCCCCATACACCCACCCCCATAAACCCACCACCAATACACCACCCCCATACACCTACCCCCATACACCCAACCCCATACATCCACCCCCATACACCCACCCCCATACAGCCACCCCCAATACACAACCACCATACACCTACCCCCATACACCCACCAAATACGCCCACCCACATACACCCACCCCCATACACCCACCACCATACACCCGCCCCTAACTCCCATCCCCATATAACCAACCCCATACACCCACCCCCTACACCCACCCCCATACACCCACCCCCATACACCCACCCCCATACAACCACCCCCATAAACCCACCACCAATACACTCACCCCCATACACCTACCCCCATACACCCAACCCCATACATCCACCCCCATACCCCCACCCCCATACAGCCACCCCCAATACACAACCACCATACACCTACCCGCCAGACACCCACCACCATATAACCACCCCATACACCCAACACCAATACACAACCCCCATACACCTACCCCCATACACCCAACCCATACACCCACCCCCATACACCCACCTCCTTACACCCACACCAATACAGCCACCCGCAACCACCCGCCCCCTAACACCCACCACCATACACCACCCCCCATACACCCACCACCATAAACCCACCCCCATACACCCACCATCATACACCCACCCCATACACAAACCACCATACACCCTCCACCTTACACCCACCCCCATACACCCACCCCCATACACCCACCCGCAAACACCCACCGCCAGACACCCACCACCATATAACCACCCCATACACCCAACACCAATACACAACCCCCATACACCTACCCCCATACACCCACCCCATACACCCACCCCCATACACCCACCCCCATACAGCCACCCCCATGCACCCACACCCATACTCCCCATACACCCACCACCATACACGCACACCCATAGAACCACCCCCATACACCCAGCCCCATACACCCCCCACCATACACCCACCCCCATACACCCACCCACATACACCCACCCCCAAAGACCCACCCCCAAACACCCACCACCATACACCACCCCCCATCCACCCACCACCATACACCCACACCCATACAACCACCACCATACACCCACCCCCATACACCCACCCCCATAACCCCATGCCCATCCGCCCATCCCCATACACCCTCCCCATACACCCACCGCCTTACACAACCCCATACACCCAAAACGATACACCCACAAACATTCACCCACCCCCATACACCAACCACCATACACCCGCCCACAACACACATCCCCATACACCCACCCCCATACACCCACCCCCATACACCCACCCCCACACCCACACCAATACACCCACCCGCAACCACCCGCCCCCTAACACCCACCACCATACACTACCCCCCATACACCCACCACCATAAACCCACCCCCATACAACCACCATCATACACCCACCCCATACACAAACCACCATACACCCACCCCCATACACCCACCCCCATAAACCCACCACCAATACACCACCCCCATACACCTACCCGCATACACCCACCGCCATACATCCACCCCCATACACCCACCCCCATACACCCGCCCCCATACACCAACCCCCATACACCCACCCCCATACACCCACCCCCATACACCCACCCCCATACACCCACCCCCATACACCCACCCCCATACACCCACCACCATACACCCACCCCCATACACCCACCCCCATACACCCACCACCATACACCCACCCCCATACACCCACCCCCATACACCCACCCCCATACACCCACCACCATACACCACCCCCATACACCCACCACCATACACCCACCCACATTCACCCACCCCCATACACCCACCACCATACACCCGCCCCCATACACCCATCCCCATACACCACCCCCATACACCCACCCCCATACACCCACCCCCATACACCCACCCCCATACACCCACCCCCATACACCCACCCCCATACACCCACCACCATACACCCACCCCCATACACCCACCCCCATACACCCAACCCCATACACCACCCCCATACACCCACCCCCATACACCCACCCCCATACACAACCACCATACACCACCCCCATACACCCACCATACACCCACCCACATACACCCACCCCCATACACCCACCCCCATACACCCGCCCCCATACACCAATCACCACACACCCACCCCCATACACCCACCCCCATACACCCACCCCCATACACCCACCCCCCCATACACCCACCCCCATACACCCACCCCCATACACCCACCACCATACACCCACCCCCATACACCCACCCCCATACACCCACCCCATACACCCACCCCATACACCACCCCCATACACCCCACCATACACCCACCCCCATACACCCACCCCCATACACCCACCCCCATACACCCACCACCATACACCCACCCCCATACACCCACACCATACACCACCCCATACACCCACCCCCATACACCCACCCCCATACACCCACCCCCATACACCCACCCCCATACACCCACCCCATACACACCCACACCCCCATACACCCACCACCATACACCACCCCCATACACCCACCCCCATACACCCACCCCATACACCCACCACCATACACCCACCCCCATACACCCACCCCCATACACCCACCCCCATACACCCACCCCCATACACCCACCACCATACACCACCCCCCATACACCCACCACCATACACCCACCCCCATACACCCACCCCCATACACCCACCCCATACACCCACCACCATACACCCACCCCCATACACCCACCCCCATACACCCACCCCCATACACCCACCCCATACACCCACCCCCATACACCCACCACCAATACACCCACCCCATACACCCACCCCATACACCCGCCCCCATACACCCACCCCCATACACCCACCCCCATACACCCACCCCCATACACCCACCACCATACACCCACCCCATACACCCACCCCATACACCCACCACCATACACCCACCCCCATACACCCACCCCCATACACACCCCCAATACACCACCACCATACACCCACCCCCATACACCCACCCCCATACACCCACCCCCATACACCCACCCCCATACACCCACCCCCATACACCCACCCCCATACACCCACCCCCATACACCCACCCCCATACACCCACCCCATACACCCACCCATACACCCACCCCCATACACCCACCACCATACACCCACCCCCATACACCCACCCCATACACCCACCCCATACACCCACCCCATACACCCACCCCATACACCCACCCCCATACACCCTCCCCCATACACCCACCCCCATACACCCACCACCATACACCCACCCCCATACACCCACCCCCATACACCCACCCCCATACACCCACCCCCAAACACCCACCCCCATACACCTAGCCCCATACACCCACCCCCATACACCCACCCCCATACACCCACCACCATACACCACCCCCATACACCCACCACCATACACCCACCCACATACACCCACCACCATACACCCACCACCATACACCCACCCCCATACACCCACCACCCCATACACCACCCCCATACACCCACCCCATACACCCACCCCATACACCCACCCCCATACACCCACCCCCATACACCCCCCCCAAACACCCACCCCCACACACCCACCCCATACACCCACCCCCATACACCCACCCCATACACCCACCCCCATACACCCACCCCCATACACCCACCCCCATACACCCACCCCCATACACCCACCCCATACACCCACCCCATACACCCACCCACATACACCCACCCCCATACACCCACCACCATACACCCACCCCCATACACCCACCCCATACACCACCCCCATACACCCACCCCCTACACCCACCCCCATACACCACCCCCATACACCCACCCCCATACACCCACCCCCATACACCCACCACCATACACCCACCCCCATACACCCACCCCCATACACCCACCCCCATACACCCACCCCCATACACCCACCCCCATACACCCACCACCATACACCCACCCCCATACACCCACCCCCATACACCCACCCCCATACACCACCATACACCAACCCCCATACACCCACCCCATACACCCACACCATACACCCACCCCATACACCCACCCCCATACACCCACCACCATACACACCCCCATACACCCACCACCATACACCCACCCCCATACACCCACCCCATACACCCACCCCATACACCCACCATACACCCACCCCCATACACCCACCCCCATACACCCACCCCCATACACCCACCCCCATACACCCACCCCCATACACCCACCCCCATACACCCACCACCATACACCACACCCATACAAACCACCCCATACACCCAACCCCATACACCCACCCCCCATACACACCCCCATACACCCACCCCCATACACCCACCCACATTCACCCACCCCCATACACCCACCTCCATACACCCGCCCCATACACCCATCCCCATAACCAACCCCATTCACCCACCCCCATACACCCACCCACATACACCCACCCCCATACACCCACCCCCAAACACCCACCCCCATACACCCACCCCATACACCCACCCCCATACACCCACCCCCATACACCCATCCCCATACACCCTCCCCATACACCCATCACCATACACCCACCCCCATACACCCACCCCCATACACCCACCCCCATACACCCATCACCACACACTTACCCCCATACACCCACCCCCATACACCCACCCCCATACACCCACCCCCATACACCCACCCCCATACACCCACCACATACAGCCACCCCCATACACCCACCACCATACACCCCCACGCCCATACACCCATCCCCATACGTACCCTCCCCATACACCCATCCCCATACACACACACCCATACACCCACCTCCATGCACCCACCCCCATTCACCCATCCCCATGCACACCCACACCCCAATACACCCACCCCCATACCACACCCCCCCATACACCCACCCCCATACACCCACCCCCATACACCCACCCCCATACACCCACCCCCATACACCCACCCCCATACACCCACCCCCATACACCCACCCCATACACCACCCCCATACACCCACCCATACACCCACCCCCATACACCCACCCCCATACACCCACCCCATACACCCACCACCATACACCCACCCCCATACACCCACCCCATACACACACACCCCATACACCCATCACCATACATCCACCGCCATTCACCCACCACCATACCCCCACCCCCATACCCCCACTTCTAGACACCCACCCCCAATACACCACCCCTATACACCTACCCCCATACACCCACCCCCATACACCCACCCCCATACACCCACCCCCATACACCCCTCCCCCAATACACCACCCCCATACACCACCCCCATACACCTACCCCCATACACCCATCGTGCCCATACACCTACCCCCATACACCCCCAACCCCATCACCCACCCCCATACATCCACCCCATACACCCACCACCATACACGCACCCCCATACACCCACCACCATACACACACCGCCATACACCCATCACCATACATCACCCCCCATTCACCCACCACCATACCCCCACCCCCATACCCCACTCCCATACACCCACCCCCATACACCCACCTCCATACACCCACCCCGATACACCCACCCCGATACACCCACCCCGGTACACCCACCACCATACACCCACCCCCATACACCCATCCCCATACACCCACCACCATACACCCACCACCATACACCCATACACCCACCACCATACACCCACCACCATACACCCACCACCATACACCCACCACCATACACCCACCACCATACACCACCACTACTTACGCCCCTTGTTTGTGCATTGCTGGATGAGACATAATTTGCTAATGGTATTGGATTGGTGGACAGCGGAAAACTGCTGGTAGCCATCGTGAAAACACGGGAAGGTTAGGTACCACACCAGGGGTTTGGCTGTATTCTACGGTAGTTTTTAACATTATTCCAGACTGGGGGGGGGGGGCAGAAAGTGCCCGCGCTGAATTTAAAAGTTAATATCTCCTAAACCATTATAGGTATGGTTCTGAAATTTTACGACTTTTCCTAAATATGTATGGGCTTTATGTGTGGAAAATTTGGTGAAAAAATATCGCGCCAAAAAAAAGTTACAGCGGAGTCGTGAACACCTACCAACACAAAATTTCAGCCGACAAATTTTTTTATGTCTGCTTTTATAATAGTTACAATAAAAGTAAGCACTTTTTAATAAAGAGAAACTATATTTTTGATATACTACCTTTTTTATGTTAACAAAACAATAGGAAAAAAATTTTTCGAAATTCTAGTAATCCTGGGTTTTTCCAATTACTGACGTCATAATGACGTCATAATTTGTCGCCATGGCAACATAAGTGTAACACATACTTGAACAAGGCATACCATCCACCTGTAAAAGTTTCGTCGGAATACACCAAATAGTTCAGGAGATATTGACCGCGGGCACTTTCCGCCCCCCCCCTCCCCCCCCCCCCAGTCCCAGAAGTAAAAAAAAAGCCCAGTCTGGATAGGGTTAAAGTGTCTATGAAACGAAAATTAAATTTGTCTTATTTGAAAGAACACTTAAAATTATAGAGTAACATCTTTTGCAGTTTTTCGTTTCCTTGCTTTGTTCTTGAGATATTTCAGTTTATATAAATAAGTTTTGTGGAAACAGCACGTAAAATATTTCTTTGCTAAGCTTTCGGCCTGTTGACTCAGGCCTTCATCACAGCAATGACAACAAGTTGTTGGCTCACGTCATTTATTTATTTATATATTTTTTTCAAAGATTAAATATTTCAGTTTGTTCAGTTTAATATGCAAATTAAACATTTTGACGTCGTAGGTGCTCAATGAGCTATCGGAGAAGGTTAGATATCTTTTCTATTATCAAACCAAATTAATTTGAATGAAGCATGGATGATTGGATGTGTTTCGTCCACAACACTAATACATATAAATATTACCAGGGTTAAGTCACGTTGTAGCTCTGCTATAAATATACGCGTGACCACATGTGAGTTGTTTACTAATTTCTCCTGACGAAGGGCCTTCGCTCGAAACGTCGAGAAGATTTTTCTCTGTTTTTCAGGCCAACGTGACTTAACCCTGGTAATATTTGGATTTCAACCGTGGCCGACGCTGTCCTAGAAGCTTTTAACTAATACATGTAGATCTTCAAGTCATTATGATATTTGATAATAGAAAAGAGATAACACATTATGCAATATGCACGTGTGAGTCTTTTTGTCCTTCGCGCGTTCCCTTGCGCTGCTTTTTGTTAGCTCAAAACAGTTACAACAATTTGCACGTAGTACAATAAAATATCCCCCCCCCCCCCCCGCCACAAAATGTAATATTTTCTTAAACCCCCGTCCAATTTGACATGGGTCCTTGTTTTACATGGGTCATCGGGTCCCCGGTCCTGTTTTTGCGGATACTGGTTGCTAAACCATATCCGCTATGTCATGAGCGCGGTTGTGTGTTTGTGTGTGTACGAATGTTTTCGTCAATCACGTGATCAACGCAAACGACCAATAGCGGATCCGAATCAGCATACTTCAGAAGTCTTATTTGTATGTCCGAAGGGTTTATGAACGTGTACCAGAACAATGAATGGAAGATAGAACGTTGAGTTTTGTTTCAGGTAATAAACATTTGCGCGCTATCACAAGACGCCAAGAAATATATGACAAGTCGACAGCTGACAGTGGGCTACTGGTCTGTCGGTATAAATTTGAACGGTTTTGAGAATTTTTCGGATTGTCTGGTTTCGAAACAATATGTATTTCAGCATTTTAATACATTTTTATGCACATGTATGTATGTACTGTTGTTTTATACTATAAATACAAGCGCGCGGTGACTGCATATTTACATGCAATACTTTCTCGTGTTCATCTCAGCATCACGTAATCAAACCATACAAGGTGTTCATACTCTAATAATTCCGGAACGCGTTTCGATTTTATCGCCTAAACGACAAGCTTTCCAAGGACGAAGAAACAGTGTCAGCGCTTGTTTGGCTTCGGATTAAAGATCTTTCTGAAATCTGAATGCCCTTTTAACTATTAAATGTTTCAAGTGCTTACGTGTTAGGCGCTCGGCCAAGATATTTTAGCTATAGGTTTACACGCAGAAATCCACCGTGCTTGGCACTGTTTATGTTACATGTAGATCTAGACGTATTCAGTACTTATTCAAAAAACTCGTTGAACATTGATTTATTGAGACGCATCAATGCATATGTTACTAGAGTCTAAAATATAGCCATATAAAACATAAAAATATCATATTCTTTAACAATGCGATTAGCGTCCGCGTTTGCTGTTTTTGCCAATTTACCAACTATGATTTACCTAACCTTACCCGTGTGTGTGTTCAAACATTTTAGTATAGGGGTTAGAGATTGCCAGATTGGGGTTAATCGTTAGAAATTAATGATTATTGTTATTTCTATAGGTGAGACGTAACAGTACATGTTGAAGGGTGTAGTCAATTTATAACGTTTTTGCTCAGACAAGAGTGTTAAACCGTTCTAATCAATATTTCCGAAACGTGAATAGCCTTTGAATTAATGATGATAAGCACTGGGCCGAGATGTTTAACTATAATTCACAAGCAGAAAATTTCAGGCTGTTCTTTGCGCCGGCTCTAAATGCCTCTAATGCTTTAATTCGAACATACGTGTTGCATGATCACACGCTTATTGTGT
The DNA here is from genome assembly GCA_964035015.1 of Corallium rubrum. Classification (NCBI taxonomy): domain Eukaryota; kingdom Metazoa; phylum Cnidaria; class Anthozoa; order Scleralcyonacea; family Coralliidae; genus Corallium; species Corallium rubrum. The sequence goes on along the minus strand of CAXIUP010000268.1, from coordinate 34,738 downwards.
TGAGTTCTAACATTATACTGGAGCGAAATTAAAGCGATATAAGTATCATATTTTTTAATACGATTATAGGGACCGCGTTTCATGTTTTAACTAATGTTTCAAGTGTACTGTTGACGTGTTAGGCCCTTGGCCAAGATATCTTATCTATATGTCTGATTGTCTGTATATATACGCAGAAAGAAATCAACTGTACTTCAATAACTTGGTACTGCTTGAGTTACATGTAGGTGTATAAAATACTTATTCAAAAAGTGCATTGATCATTCTTGAGACAAATCAATTGATGTGTTACCAGAGTCTAACGTGTAAGTGAAAGCGATATATTATCACATTCTTTTAACAATGCGATTAGCGACCGGGTTTCCTGTTTTCAAGATTAGAGTTAAGATTAGGGTTGGGACCGGGCTTGGGTTAGGGATTAGGTTGGAGTTTAAGTAAGGGCTAGAATTAAACATTATTGTTAAGTTATTAAGGGCATTTAAAAATTAATAATTATTGTCGATTCTAGATGATACGTGAGAGCATATGCTGATATGTCACAAGGTTATCTAGGATTTTCAGTATGTTTTAGTGAACAATTTACGTTGTTCAATCATTATCGGCAGGCGAAATAAATACCAGTATCCGCATGTACGCATTGCGTACCTATTTTTACATGTAGCCTACTGACAAGTGCAGGTATTGAATATCTGGGCGTAGTTTAGGTATTTCATATTAACTTAACCTTAGGCCAAAAGGAATTTATTGACGTCACACCACACCCTATTGACGTGTTGTGTAATCGAGTGAAATGCCCAATATCACTTATAATATACCCTATGACGTACATCCGGATCAGCCGGGCGAAGCAAAGTCTCCTGCAATAAGATATCAATAAGTTATCTATGAAATATCAATAAGTTATCTCGGAGTTATCTGTGAGTTATATGTAAGATAATATTAAACTTTTTTTTTTAGATTCGCGCCGGCAATTTAATATCACTATATAATAAATGTCAGATACCGCAGATGAAACTAAATCCAGTACCAAGCCAACGGCAGCCCAACCGAATGAAGAAATACCTAAAATAACGACAGTTAAAAAGACTAAAGACCCTAAGAGAATCGAAGCTGGCAAAAGACTCGCCGCTATTTCGAAGGAAGCGAAAGAGGAGAAAGCTAGAGAACGCCTAATGAAAGATATTGATGAGGAAGCGAGTTTAATCAACTTTAAAAACGGTAGTATTATCGTATCCTCGTTGGCCCGCTATCGGGGGTTTGTATTTCGCGTATAAAAAAGCCAAACGTGAGAGAGAATCACGTGGTGAAGGCTGAAACATCCGAACTGGCTAAAAAATCGGATAATATATTTGATAGTTGGGAATAATATTTCTTATATAAATAAAGGTAATGACGAGCACTGTGGACCTCTTAGAAAAGAACTCGTGAACGAATTATTCGACTCAGGTCTTTTAACAGCTGGAGCGGTTGGCGTATCAATGACATCAAAGGAACTCTTGAAAGAACCACTTGGAACACCTAGATTAGCAATATCTAATCACGTTTCTCTCTGACGAAGGGCCTTCGCTCGAAACGTTAGACTCCTACGTTCTCTGTTCCGGCAGTATATCTAACCTTACTATATTTCGATTGTTGTTTCTACACTGTCTACGCAGCACGCTACTTTTATTACACTATTTAGATTAGCAATGGGCGAGTTTCAGGCTGTTGCGCGAGCATCGTTTTGGAGAGAAATTGGCGGGCTCTCTACAAAGTAAGCAATGGCAAACAGACTTGCTAGCGAGTCAACAACAGAATAACAGTGTTAAACACCCAGAAACTGTATCTATACTTTGTTTATTTTAAACAGTACTTTTACTTTGAGGGGAGCTCGCCAGTTTTTTTGAAAAATGATGCGCGCACATTACAACACCAGTGGCGTAGCCAGGAAGCAGATGTCATGTGGGCACAACATGGGCACAGGTCTCAACATTCTCTGGTGGGTTTTTTGTTATTACAGTGATTTACAGTCACAGGGCCGTAGCCACCAATTTTGAAGTACAGTATGTCCGGTTGGTAGTGGCAGTTCAGAGCGCCAAACATGCGGGAAACCTCTGGGGTGTGAACATGCTCCCCCAGGAAATTTTTGATTTTTTACGCCACGGAAATGCTATTTCCTGCATTTTGGGGGCAATTTTAACAACAAAAAAGATAAAATAAAAACCAGTGAAAATCATGATTTTATAGTTTGTAAACAGTAAACTTATACACAATCTTCCTAGTGGCTATACTCTATACTTAAATTACTTTGCCTATATAATGAGAGCTAGATCTGTCTGCAATATTTCACCCGGGCACACGCACGTTTCACCCGGGCACAGGCTCGGGTAGGCCCGGGTGTAGCTACGCCACTGTACAACACCCTGAAACTCGACTACTGCAGTGTCTATATCGACACTTCTTATCAAGTGGCTTCAGCAAAAGAAATATCTTCCGGTTGACCCATTCAAAGGTTCTTAATATGTATTAAAATGGTAACAGCAATATATCCGTCACGGCTTCTGAACCGTCTGGCTATTTTCTGAACGGATTGCTAATCATTATATTATATCTTCTTAGAGCAATAACGCAGCAGATTAGTTAGAATTTCACTGACATAAGCTGAGTTTCTTACTACAACAATTTGCACGTAGTACAATAAAACATCACCCCCGCCACAAAATATCATATTTTCTTAAACTCCCGTCCAATCTGACATGGGTCCTTGTTTTACACGGTTTTTACATATAGCCTATTGTAAAGCCCTAATTAAACGAGAACGCACGCAAGTTGGCAGTCACGCTAACTCAGCCAGCCGCTCTCAGTCTGAATGATTTCTCGAAAATATTATGTACCGTGACAAAGTTAAAACTTGTTTAAAACACTCATGAAACCTTTATTTTGTTAATTTGGGGAGTTCGAACGACCGCCACAGAAATTCGTGACTGCCAACTTGCGATGACTTGCGTTCTCGTTTGATTAGGCCTTTATAAAAATAGCTACATGTACGAGACGCATGCCAAATGGCGTGAAAGGAGACATTGTAAAGGGATTAGTTAGTAGAGTAGGGTGTGTATCAGAGAGTAACATAATAAAATAAGACGATATATGTAAAACCGTCAATTGGAATCACAGATCGCAACCGATTGTTTCCGACCTATTGAGATGAATGATATGCGTGCGATCTGAAGTATTAGAAATGTTGATCTGAAGTATTAGGCTTGTTGATCTGTAAGACTTTCATGTAATAAAGAGATACAAAACGAAAGATACAGTCCCCAGTCTTCGAAACCGGCTTGTAAAATTCTCCTGATTGCTTTGTGGAGAATTTTACGAAAACGTTTTCGATGGCCGTGTCGGACCCCTCGCAACAAATTACGACGAATGTCGTTTTCTTTCGCTCGAAAGGAATCTCCGCTCGCTTTGCCTTATGGGTCCACATGGGACATAAGGCACCCTAACTGACTTACTACTTTATATAGGTCACTTATATTAATTGTAACGAACTGTTCAAAGTTTCTACTACTTGATATAATGCACTCTTCTTACAAAACGGAGGGGGTGATTCTTACATTTACCTTTACAAAGTACAAGTATACATCTTTCGTCGCGGTTCAACGCATGCTACTGAGCATGCCATTCAAAGAGTCTATTACTTTGTTAGTTAGCATAAACTGATAAACAGTTTCATGTTATTGAACTCCAACGAAGCTAGGGGTGTAACTTGGGATAAACAGTAGGGAGGGGTGTGAGATTTTTGACCGGATAAAAAAGGCGCGGCCTGACCTTTTTGCCCGATTAAAATAGCTTAAGCTTATGCGTACATCGGTACATGGCTACAATGCGCCAGTCAGGGGCGCACATTAGGGGTGTGTGTGTGGCGGGGGGGGGGGGGGGGGGTGGGGTTGGCACCCCCCAACAATTGAGAGTCGGTTGAAGAAGTCGGTCCCGAATTGTCGATCCGACTACCTTTTCGGTCCGTCTTGGCCGTCCGGTGTGCTGGTTTTGGGAACTTGATCCTGAGGAAATGAGATTAAGGAGAGATGATGGTCGTTAAACTTATCAAATAGACTGATCCAGAGTATGCAACCATTCCGATTTCCTCGAGTATTTATCCGATTTTGCTTCAAAACCCTGAATCCCGACGCGATCTCGATCGCGACACTAAAGAAAAATCCCGATTTTATAGATCAGGTCTTCAATCGGGATTTTACGTATCCCGATAGAGGTCTGTTTCCATACACCTGAGAAAGTACTTGTTTTAGGGCTGTACTCCATAGTGTTGGCTCACGGAAATTCAAAATAACTTTGACAAAGTTTTAAAATATTTAATTTTAAACCTAATTCGTCCACGTTGATTCATACGAGCATAATAAATTTTACTTGAGTAGATAGTATGGGATTTCTCGAGCTTTAACAAGGTACCCTACCTCCTCCGCAAATGTTTTTAATTTATTTGCACCCCTTTATGACAGAAAGAAGCTGGGGAAAAAATGCCTGTGGAGGAGGTAGCTCGTAAAATATGACAGTTTTCATTTTTTATGGAAAAAAAGCGTAAAATGACAATCAATTTGCCGTGCCTTTTTCACCGAAATATTCGCATGAGAGTGCTGGAAACGGTGTTTCAGGGCATCCAAATTTCAAAATTTTCTTGAGGGTCATGCCCCCCAAACCCCTTGGCGCCAGTGTTACATCACTAAGACTCAGCCCACATGCTGCACAATATTTCACGAACAGCCAAACTCAGGTAATTCGAACAAGACAAAACCAGGACCAAAAGGCAAAAATAGGTACGCAAAGCGTACATGTGGCGACTGAGATGGTTAAGGAAAACATTTTAAAAAGCGAGTTGAATAAATAACAAAATAATAATGTACGCAATACGTTTTTGTTATTGCATGCAATTAACTGGAATTGGTAACAACGGTTCATAGAGCACAAATTGCAAAAATAGCTATCACAATTTATATGAAGGATTTCAATGTTCCCCCTATTTGTTGCTTTGGGGCAATTAGTATGTATTCAAGTTCATTTAGGTAAAAAAATTCAGGTTTTTCAGGAAACTTCATTCCATTTGAAATTGAATATGTTGGTACTTTAACTTTTCTCAAATATCTATCACATGACTGACAAAGCCATTCAACATTTTCAAAACTTATAATATTTTGGAGATGTTGAAGTATGTTCGGATTGAGCAGTCGAACTCTCTCTGCTGGGCAAACACTATGTTTATACCATAATTGTTCATAACAAGAACATATGTAAAGTGGCCCTGTAGATACACTAACATGAAATTTATTAATTAGTATAGGTAATTATATGATAGCGAGTACAATTAAGGGTTTACACTACAAGTGATATTTGAAAATTTTGCCAAACGTCCACGAGCCGTTAGGCGAGTGCAATTTTGCATAATTTTCAAATATCACGAGTAGTGTAAATCCTTAATTGTACGAGCAAAATCATATGATTACTCATTTATTATATGCATGGCAAAATTACGACACGTACACTTCGTACTCACTCCCGCCTTTAAAAACATCTTGTTTCATTACTTGACAAGAAACATTTTCACTCTGGGTTTTCTCCGTACTCATTTCAAAATATTTACATGGAATTTTTAGTTCATAGTGTACCACAGTCGTTGGAAATGTGAAATCTTTCCATTACAGAATTGGCCGCCATTTTGAATTCTATTGTCAACATCGTTCCCAGGGCCTTGGGAGCAGTAATATTAATAAAATAATTGCACTCCTCTCGACCAATCAGAATGTAGTAATTTTGTCATGCATATAATAAACTCATTAATACTTTTTGCTGCACCACGATTTGATTTATTGTAATGATCACGTTTGGCAGACCTTTTTTTCTCATTTCAAATGTCTCATTGCCTCTTACACTTGCAGCATATTTACGTTTTTAGATAGTTTTATTTCTCTTGCTTTACCAGATTGATTTTGTTGAACTCTTTCATTGTAATCAGATTGCATTGATAGCCTATTATGTCTCTGCTCTGCAGATTCATTTTTTTCGCACAGATTTCGCATAACTCCTTTGTTTTAATAATCGTTTTTCTCTCTGATTGGTGGACTCATTTTCTCTAACCGTTCTAGCACAATTGCGTTTTTTAGAAAGTTGTTTTGCCCTCAACTCTTCAGTTTTATTTTGTTTACTATCGCTGCTTTTTAATATTAGTGTACTTTGTGCCGAAACAGGTGCACCAAGCATTCCTGTAAAATTTTCGAGATTACACAACACCCTTCGTTTCAAAAGGTATAACTATGTCTTGAGCACATGAAGTAAGCTGAAAATAGTTTACCAAGTTTTGAAAACCTTCAACTGACGTTACTTACTTACTCTAATAAACCCAATTCTCTCCTGGCATTACCACCTTAATGTACACAGAACTCGCGATCAAGCTCTCGGCAACGGCCTCCGTGGCTCAGTGGTCAGAGCATTGCACTAGAATCGCATGGTCGTGGGTTCAATTCCTGCCGGAAGGCCTGTGTAGTTGCATTTTTCGAAACTGGTCCCGGTTTGGTCTTAAAATGTATACATTCTACACTCGAATTTTCCTTCACCAAAATCCTTAAAACACAACATCCTGATGAACATGGCATTCCATATAAATTTCTTGAGCGAGAGTCGAAAATTTTAAACACCTCTGGAAAAGGTCTAAAAAAAAAGTCTCTGATTGGGCCAGGGTACCAGGCTAGTATAATCCCAGCATATTGTACCCGGGGCTTCGCTCTCCTCCGTTATCCAACTTTATATATATGGCTGTGGTGGTGGATGCAGTGAACTCTACATATACCTAGAAGGCTGACTTCAGCACTCCAGTCAATCACTGGACGAAAAAGTGAGGCAGAAAATGGCGGACATGGGGAATTTTTGGACGTCAGTTTCAGGCCCTACACGGTCATCTTGGATGTCAAACGTACACCCTCTTGCACACGAGCAGTGTTGTATTCCTTTTGTGTTTCTTTTTGATTTCATTTACTTTCGGGGGGATGCGTATGTTGACCGTTGGCACAAATTCAAATCGAATATACCAAGAGCCATAGAAATTCGAAATAAATGTTGTTTCAGCTTCATTTCTATTTGTTGATGCTTGCGTCTTTCTGACTTCTGCGTCGGAGTTTCAACTATATTTCGACGAGTTCCACTCACGGTCAATTATTTAACAATTATTCACCGAAGTTTAATTTTTTCAATTTTTAGTTTAATTTTTAATTTAACAGCTTTATTTTGACAATAAATAAATGAATATTTACATACATTTGTACAAACAGACTAAGATAACAGGACAAAAAAGACGTAAAAGAAAAGCAAAAAAAGGAAATAATTCTAACATGTCAAAAATGGATAAAACACAAACGGGACTGAGTCCCATGCAAGGTGCTCACCAATAAAATCCATACGCTAAAGGTTTTTTAAAGATAGATAGATAGATAGATAGATAGATAGATAGATAGATAGATAGATAGATAGATGGATGGATGGATGGATGGATGGATGGATGGATGGATGGATGGATGGATGGATGGATGGATGGATGGATGGATGGATGGATGGATGGATGGATGGATGGATGGATGGATGGATAGATAGATAGATAGATAGATAGATAGATAGATAGATAGATAGATAGATAGATAGATAGATAGATAGATAGATAGATAGATAGATAGATAGATAGGTAGATAGATAGGTAGATAGATAGGTAGATAGATAGGTAGATAGATAGATAGGTAGATAGATAGGTAGATAGGTAGGTAGCTAGGTAGGTAGGTAGCTAGGTAGGTAGCTAGGTAGGTAGCTAGGTAGGTAGCTAGGTAGGTAGCTACAATCAGTGACAAAACCCTTCGGACATTTCTCCTAATTAAAGGATATTTTCCCCCCTCCCCCCTTTTCAATGTTGAGTGGCCAAAGTATCGCTGTCTACATTACACGTGCTTTCCTAACGACATGATCTTGTTGTACACCAACATTGAAAAGGGGGGAGGGGGTCAACGGATTATGTTTATGTAATTTTCTATAAAATAAATTATTATTTAATGTGTCCGAAGAGGTTTTGTCACTAATTGTCTGAAGAAAAAAAAGAGTCAATTTCGCTTAAGTGTTTTCTCCTCAACTATACAGAAATACAATATGATATTTCATGAACGTTTGCATGCAACTGCACAAAAATATATCTCCTTAAATAATAATTCTTATAAGTATACTAATTTAATGACGTCATAATAGCGCTCTTTTAAGATCTTGCTGGAGGAAAGCGTTTACACTTACTAGTGCCTATAGTGCATGGAAAAGGTGTTATTTGTGCAGAGATATATGAAAAGATGTCAGTACATTATTTTGCCCAGTTTATACGTCGATCGTTTGCAATTCTTTTTGAAATTGCCGGTAAGGGAGAATGTGACAACAAAATATTTGTGATGGACAATGAGCCGTCACAGACGCCAGCGAAAGCAAAATATGCCTTGCGCTCTGTTAACGCAGCAATGCGAACAATTCAGCCAAGATCTCCTGACCTGACAAACACGCAGAACGAGTTTTGGAAATGGCTTCTCAAATGAAAGACAATGAACCCATGAGTCGCCATTGTGGGACTTGTAGATAATCATATCGTGTTTCTTGTTTAAGTAATAGAAATGAAACGCTAGTGTTTGATGAAGAAACCAGTGTTTCACCGGTCTTTCACAGCCCATTCACGTGACGGAATGGAGCTGTCTGATTGAGTAAAATGTCATGAATTATTAATGAATTTTAGAACGATTTACGGTTTACACTCAACATAATTAATAGATATTCAATAGTTTTATTCAAATAGGTGTAAATCGTTAACCGTGTCGGCAATTAATTAGACGACTCTTGAAGATCAGACACTCTCCTTCTCCGTCGTATTTAAACAACACGTGTAAATGCAATACCGAAAACGTACAGATAAGATGCGTCAAGGGGCATAGTTATTGCTACTTGTTTTCATGGCATCGTGTTTAATAACGTAAAACTGAATACGCGCGCTATTAACGCTGCATTGACCCTGTTAGAGTTTCACACCCTTGCGACCACCCTCCATTGTATATATATATATATATGGAATAAACAGGTACCAAAATCTTATAAAATAGTTTTCGCAGTGAAAACAGGAGTTCAGTCGTTTGGACATATAAACTTGTCTAAAATAATAAGATAAAAGTCAGCGAAAGGATCACCCGTGAGTATAAATAAGACCTTTTCGTTTTCAGACAATCAGTGACAAAACCCTTCGGACATTTCTCCTAATTAAAGGATATTTTCCCCCTCCCCCTTTTCAATGTTGAGTGGCCAAAGTATCGCTGTCTACATTACACGTGCTTTCCTAACGACATGATCTTGTTGTACACCAACATTGAAAAGGGGGGAGGGGGTCAACGGATTATGTTTATGTAATTTTCTATAAAATAAATTATTATTTAATGTGTCCGAAGAGGTTTTGTCACTAATTGTCTGAAGAAAAAAAAGAGTCAATTTCGCTTAAGTGTTTTCTCCTCAACTATACAGAAATACAATATGATATTTCATGAACGTTTGCATGCAACTGCACAAAAATATATCTCCTTAAATAATAATTCTTATAAGTATACTAATTTAATGACGTCATAATAGCGCTCTTTTAAGATCTTGCTGGAGGAAAGCGTTTACACTTACTAGTGCCTATAGTGCATGGAAAAGGTGTTATTTGTGCAGAGATATATGAAAAGATGTCAGTACATTATTTTGCCCAGTTTATACGTCGATCGTTTGCAATTCTTTTTGAAATTGCCGGTAAGGGAGAATGTGACAACAAAATATTTGTGATGGACAATGAGCCGTCACAGACGCCAGCGAAAGCAAAATATGCCTTGCGCTCTGTTAACGCAGCAATGCGAACAATTCAGCCAAGATCTCCTGACCTGACAAACACGCAGAACGAGTTTTGGAAATGGCTTCTCAAATGAAAGACAATGAACCCATGAGTCGCCATTGTGGGACTTGTAGATAATCATATCGTGTTTCTTGTTTAAGTAATAGAAATGAAACGCTAGTGTTTGATGAAGAAACCAGTGTTTCACCGGTCTTTCACAGCCCATTCACGTGACGGAATGGAGCTGTCTGATTGAGTAAAATGTCATGAATTATTAATGAATTTTAGAACGATTTACGGTTTACACTCAACATAATTAATAGATATTCAATAGTTTTATTCAAATAGGTGTAAATCGTTAACCGTGTCGGCAATTAATTAGACGACTCTTGAAGATCAGACACTCTCCTTCTCCGTCGTATTTAAACAACACGTGTAAATGCAATACCGAAAACGTACAGATAAGATGCGTCAAGGGGCATAGTTATTGCTACTTGTTTTCATGGCATCGTGTTTAATAACGTAAAACTGAATACGCGCGCTATTAACGCTGCATTGACCCTGTTAGAGTTTCACACCCTTGCGACCACCCTCCATTGTATATATATATATATATGGAATAAACAGGTACCAAAATCTTATAAAATAGTTTTCGCAGTGAAAACAGGAGTTCAGTCGTTTGGACATATAAACTTGTCTAAAATAATAAGATAAAAGTCAGCGAAAGGATCACCCGTGAGTATAAATAAGACCTTTTCGTTTTCAGACAATCAGTGACAAAACCCTTCGGACATTTCTCCTAATTAAAGGATATTTTCCCCCCTCCCCCTTTTCAATGTTGAGTGGCCAAAGTATCGCTGTCTACATTACACGTGCTTTCCTAACGACATGATCTTGTTGTACACCAACATTGAAAAGGGGGAGGGGGTCAACGGATTATGTTTATGTAATTTTCTATAAAATAAATTATTATTTAATGTGTCCGAAGAGGTTTTGTCACTAATTGTCTGAAGAAAAAAAGAGTCAATTTCGCTTAAGTGTTTTCTCCTCAACTATACAGAAATACAATATGATATTTCATGAACGTTTGCATGCAACTGCACAAAAATATATCTCCTTAAATAATAATTCTTATAAGTATACTAATTTAATGACGTCATAATAGCGCTCTTTTAAGATCTTGCTGGAGGAAAGCGTTTACACTTACTAGTGCCTATAGTGCATGGAAAAGGTGTTATTTGTGCAGAGATATATGAAAAGATGTCAGTACATTATTTTGCCCAGTTTATACGTCGATCGTTTGCAATTCTTTTTGAAATTGCCGGTAAGGGAGAATGTGACAACAAAATATTTGTGATGGACAATGAGCCGTCACAGACGCCAGCGAAAGCAAAATATGCCTTGCGCTCTGTTAACGCAGCAATGCGAACAATTCAGCCAAGATCTCCTGACCTGACAAACACGCAGAACGAGTTTTGGAAATGGCTTCTCAAATGAAAGACAATGAACCCATGAGTCGCCATTGTGGGACTTGTAGATAATCATATCGTGTTTCTTGTTTAAGTAATAGAAATGAAACGCTAGTGTTTGATGAAGAAACCAGTGTTTCACCGGTCTTTCACAGCCCATTCACGTGACGGAATGGAGCTGTCTGATTGAGTAAAATGTCATGAATTATTAATGAATTTTAGAACGATTTACGGTTTACACTCAACATAATTAATAGATATTCAATAGTTTTATTCAAATAGGTGTAAATCGTTAACCGTGTCGGCAATTAATTAGACGACTCTTGAAGATCAGACACTCTCCTTCTCCGTCGTATTTAAACAACACGTGTAAATGCAATACCGAAAACGTACAGATAAGATGCGTCAAGGGGCATAGTTATTGCTACTTGTTTTCATGGCATCGTGTTTAATAACGTAAAACTGAATACGCGCGCTATTAACGCTGCATTGACCCTGTTAGAGTTTCACACCCTTGCGACCACCCTCCATTGTATATATATATATATATGGAATAAACAGGTACCAAAATCTTATAAAATAGTTTTCGCAGTGAAAACAGGAGTTCAGTCGTTTGGACATATAAACTTGTCTAAAATAATAAGATAAAAGTCAGCGAAAGGATCACCCGTGAGTATAAATAAGACCTTTTCGTTTTCAGACAATCAGTGACAAAACCCTTCGGACATTTCTCCTAATTAAAGGATATTTTCCCCCCTCCCCCTTTTCAATGTTGAGTGGCCAAAGTATCGCTGTCTACATTACACGTGCTTTCCTAACGACATGATCTTGTTGTACACCAACATTGAAAAGGGGGAGGGGGTCAACGGATTATGTTTATGTAATTTTCTATAAAATAAATTATTATTTAATGTGTCCGAAGAGGTTTTGTCACTAATTGTCTGAAGAAAAAAAGAGTCAATTTCGCTTAAGTGTTTTCTCCTCAACTATACAGAAATACAATATGATATTTCATGAACGTTTGCATGCAACTGCACAAAAATATATCTCCTTAAATAATAATTCTTATAAGTATACTAATTTAATGACGTCATAATAGCGCTCTTTTAAGATCTTGCTGGAGGAAAGCGTTTACACTTACTAGTGCCTATAGTGCATGGAAAAGGTGTTATTTGTGCAGAGATATATGAAAAGATGTCAGTACATTATTTTGCCCAGTTTATACGTCGATCGTTTGCAATTCTTTTTGAAATTGCCGGTAAGGGAGAATGTGACAACAAAATATTTGTGATGGACAATGAGCCGTCACAGACGCCAGCGAAAGCAAAATATGCCTTGCGCTCTGTTAACGCAGCAATGCGAACAATTCAGCCAAGATCTCCTGACCTGACAAACACGCAGAACGAGTTTTGGAAATGGCTTCTCAAATGAAAGACAATGAACCCATGAGTCGCCATTGTGGGACTTGTAGATAATCATATCGTGTTTCTTGTTTAAGTAATAGAAATGAAACGCTAGTGTTTGATGAAGAAACCAGTGTTTCACCGGTCTTTCACAGCCCATTCACGTGACGGAATGGAGCTGTCTGATTGAGTAAAATGTCATGAATTATTAATGAATTTTAGAACGATTTACGGTTTACACTCAACATAATTAATAGATATTCAATAGTTTTATTCAAATAGGTGTAAATCGTTAACCGTGTCGGCAATTAATTAGACGACTCTTGAAGATCAGACACTCTCCTTCTCCGTCGTATTTAAACAACACGTGTAAATGCAATACCGAAAACGTACAGATAAGATGCGTCAAGGGGCATAGTTATTGCTACTTGTTTTCATGGCATCGTGTTTAATAACGTAAAACTGAATACGCGCGCTATTAACGCTGCATTGACCCTGTTAGAGTTTCACACCCTTGCGACCACCCTCCATTGTATATATATATATATATGGAATAAACAGGTACCAAAATCTTATAAAATAGTTTTCGCAGTGAAAACAGGAGTTCAGTCGTTTGGACATATAAACTTGTCTAAAATAATAAGATAAAAGTCAGCGAAAGGATCACCCGTGAGTATAAATAAGACCTTTTCGTTTTCAGACAATCAGTGACAAAACCCTTCGGACATTTCTCCTAATTAAAGGATATTTTCCCCCCTCCCCCTTTTCAATGTTGAGTGGCCAAAGTATCGCTGTCTACATTACACGTGCTTTCCTAACGACATGATCTTGTTGTACACCAACATTGAAAAGGGGGAGGGGGTCAACGGATTATGTTTATGTAATTTTCTATAAAATAAATTATTATTTAATGTGTCCGAAGAGGTTTTGTCACTAATTGTCTGAAGAAAAAAAAGAGTCAATTTCGCTTAAGTGTTTTCTCCTCAACTATACAGAAATACAATATGATATTTCATGAACGTTTGCATGCAACTGCACAAAAATATATCTCCTTAAATAATAATTCTTATAAGTATACTAATTTAATGACGTCATAATAGCGCTCTTTTAAGATCTTGCTGGAGGAAAGCGTTTACACTTACTAGTGCCTATAGTGCATGGAAAAGGTGTTATTTGTGCAGAGATATATGAAAAGATGTCAGTACATTATTTTGCCCAGTTTATACGTCGATCGTTTGCAATTCTTTTTGAAATTGCCGGTAAGGGAGAATGTGACAACAAAATATTTGTGATGGACAATGAGCCGTCACAGACGCCAGCGAAAGCAAAATATGCCTTGCGCTCTGTTAACGCAGCAATGCGAACAATTCAGCCAAGATCTCCTGACCTGACAAACACGCAGAACGAGTTTTGGAAATGGCTTCTCAAATGAAAGACAATGAACCCATGAGTCGCCATTGTGGGACTTGTAGATAATCATATCGTGTTTCTTGTTTAAGTAATAGAAATGAAACGCTAGTGTTTGATGAAGAAACCAGTGTTTCACCGGTCTTTCACAGCCCATTCACGTGACGGAATGGAGCTGTCTGATTGAGTAAAATGTCATGAATTATTAATGAATTTTAGAACGATTTACGGTTTACACTCAACATAATTAATAGATATTCAATAGTTTTATTCAAATAGGTGTAAATCGTTAACCGTGTCGGCAATTAATTAGACGACTCTTGAAGATCAGACACTCTCCTTCTCCGTCGTATTTAAACAACACGTGTAAATGCAATACCGAAAACGTACAGATAAGATGCGTCAAGGGGCATAGTTATTGCTACTTGTTTTCATGGCATCGTGTTTAATAACGTAAAACTGAATACGCGCGCTATTAACGCTGCATTGACCCTGTTAGAGTTTCACACCCTTGCGACCACCCTCCATTGTATATATATATATATATGGAATAAACAGGTACCAAAATCTTATAAAATAGTTTTCGCAGTGAAAACAGGAGTTCAGTCGTTTGGACATATAAACTTGTCTAAAATAATAAGATAAAAGTCAGCGAAAGGATCACCCGTGAGTATAAATAAGACCTTTTCGTTTTCAGACAATCAGTGACAAAACCCTTCGGACATTTCTCCTAATTAAAGGATATTTTCCCCCTCCCCCCTTTTCAATGTTGAGTGGCCAAAGTATCGCTGTCTACATTACACGTGCTTTCCTAACGACATGATCTTGTTGTACACCAACATTGAAAAGGGGGGAGGGGGTCAACGGATTATGTTTATGTAATTTTCTATAAAATAAATTATTATTTAATGTGTCCGAAGAGGTTTTGTCACTAATTGTCTGAAGAAAAAAAAGAGTCAATTTCGCTTAAGTGTTTTCTCCTCAACTATACAGAAATACAATATGATATTTCATGAACGTTTGCATGCAACTGCACAAAAATATATCTCCTTAAATAATAATTCTTATAAGTATACTAATTTAATGACGTCATAATAGCGCTCTTTTAAGATCTTGCTGGAGGAAAGCGTTTACACTTACTAGTGCCTATAGTGCATGGAAAAGGTGTTATTTGTGCAGAGATATATGAAAAGATGTCAGTACATTATTTTGCCCAGTTTATACGTCGATCGTTTGCAATTCTTTTTGAAATTGCCGGTAAGGGAGAATGTGACAACAAAATATTTGTGATGGACAATGAGCCGTCACAGACGCCAGCGAAAGCAAAATATGCCTTGCGCTCTGTTAACGCAGCAATGCGAACAATTCAGCCAAGATCTCCTGACCTGACAAACACGCAGAACGAGTTTTGGAAATGGCTTCTCAAATGAAAGACAATGAACCCATGAGTCGCCATTGTGGGACTTGTAGATAATCATATCGTGTTTCTTGTTTAAGTAATAGAAATGAAACGCTAGTGTTTGATGAAGAAACCAGTGTTTCACCGGTCTTTCACAGCCCATTCACGTGACGGAATGGAGCTGTCTGATTGAGTAAAATGTCATGAATTATTAATGAATTTTAGAACGATTTACGGTTTACACTCAACATAATTAATAGATATTCAATAGTTTTATTCAAATAGGTGTAAATCGTTAACCGTGTCGGCAATTAATTAGACGACTCTTGAAGATCAGACACTCTCCTTCTCCGTCGTATTTAAACAACACGTGTAAATGCAATACCGAAAACGTACAGATAAGATGCGTCAAGGGGCATAGTTATTGCTACTTGTTTTCATGGCATCGTGTTTAATAACGTAAAACTGAATACGCGCGCTATTAACGCTGCATTGACCCTGTTAGAGTTTCACACCCTTGCGACCACCCTCCATTGTATATATATATATATATGGAATAAACAGGTACCAAAATCTTATAAAATAGTTTTCGCAGTGAAAACAGGAGTTCAGTCGTTTGGACATATAAACTTGTCTAAAATAATAAGATAAAAGTCAGCGAAAGGATCACCCGTGAGTATAAATAAGACCTTTTCGTTTTCAGACAATCAGTGACAAAACCCTTCGGACATTTCTCCTAATTAAAGGATATTTTCCCCCCTCCCCCTTTTCAATGTTGAGTGGCCAAAGTATCGCTGTCTACATTACACGTGCTTTCCTAACGACATGATCTTGTTGTACACCAACATTGAAAAGGGGGGAGGGGGTCAACGGATTATGTTTATGTAATTTTCTATAAAATAAATTATTATTTAATGTGTCCGAAGAGGTTTTGTCACTAATTGTCTGAAGAAAAAAAAGAGTCAATTTCGCTTAAGTGTTTTCTCCTCAACTATACAGAAATACAATATGATATTTCATGAACGTTTGCATGCAACTGCACAAAAATATATCTCCTTAAATAATAATTCTTATAAGTATACTAATTTAATGACGTCATAATAGCGCTCTTTTAAGATCTTGCTGGAGGAAAGCGTTTACACTTACTAGTGCCTATAGTGCATGGAAAAGGTGTTATTTGTGCAGAGATATATGAAAAGATGTCAGTACATTATTTTGCCCAGTTTATACGTCGATCGTTTGCAATTCTTTTTGAAATTGCCGGTAAGGGAGAATGTGACAACAAAATATTTGTGATGGACAATGAGCCGTCACAGACGCCAGCGAAAGCAAAATATGCCTTGCGCTCTGTTAACGCAGCAATGCGAACAATTCAGCCAAGATCTCCTGACCTGACAAACACGCAGAACGAGTTTTGGAAATGGCTTCTCAAATGAAAGACAATGAACCCATGAGTCGCCATTGTGGGACTTGTAGATAATCATATCGTGTTTCTTGTTTAAGTAATAGAAATGAAACGCTAGTGTTTGATGAAGAAACCAGTGTTTCACCGGTCTTTCACAGCCCATTCACGTGACGGAATGGAGCTGTCTGATTGAGTAAAATGTCATGAATTATTAATGAATTTTAGAACGATTTACGGTTTACACTCAACATAATTAATAGATATTCAATAGTTTTATTCAAATAGGTGTAAATCGTTAACCGTGTCGGCAATTAATTAGACGACTCTTGAAGATCAGACACTCTCCTTCTCCGTCGTATTTAAACAACACGTGTAAATGCAATACCGAAAACGTACAGATAAGATGCGTCAAGGGGCATAGTTATTGCTACTTGTTTTCATGGCATCGTGTTTAATAACGTAAAACTGAATACGCGCGCTATTAACGCTGCATTGACCCTGTTAGAGTTTCACACCCTTGCGACCACCCTCCATTGTATATATATATATATATGGAATAAACAGGTACCAAAATCTTATAAAATAGTTTTCGCAGTGAAAACAGGAGTTCAGTCGTTTGGACATATAAACTTGTCTAAAATAATAAGATAAAAGTCAGCGAAAGGATCACCCGTGAGTATAAATAAGACCTTTTCGTTTTCAGACAATCAGTGACAAAACCCTTCGGACATTTCTCCTAATTAAAGGATATTTTCCCCCCTCCCCCTTTTCAATGTTGAGTGGCCAAAGTATCGCTGTCTACATTACACGTGCTTTCCTAACGACATGATCTTGTTGTACACCAACATTGAAAAGGGGGAGGGGGTCAACGGATTATGTTTATGTAATTTTCTATAAAATAAATTATTATTTAATGTGTCCGAAGAGGTTTTGTCACTAATTGTCTGAAGAAAAAAAGAGTCAATTTCGCTTAAGTGTTTTCTCCTCAACTATACAGAAATACAATATGATATTTCATGAACGTTTGCATGCAACTGCACAAAAATATATCTCCTTAAATAATAATTCTTATAAGTATACTAATTTAATGACGTCATAATAGCGCTCTTTTAAGATCTTGCTGGAGGAAAGCGTTTACACTTACTAGTGCCTATAGTGCATGGAAAAGGTGTTATTTGTGCAGAGATATATGAAAAGATGTCAGTACATTATTTTGCCCAGTTTATACGTCGATCGTTTGCAATTCTTTTTGAAATTGCCGGTAAGGGAGAATGTGACAACAAAATATTTGTGATGGACAATGAGCCGTCACAGACGCCAGCGAAAGCAAAATATGCCTTGCGCTCTGTTAACGCAGCAATGCGAACAATTCAGCCAAGATCTCCTGACCTGACAAACACGCAGAACGAGTTTTGGAAATGGCTTCTCAAATGAAAGACAATGAACCCATGAGCCGCCATTGTGGGACTTGTAGATAATCATATCGTGTTTCTTGTTTAAGTAATAGAAATGAAACGCTAGTGTTTGATGAAGAAACCAGTGTTTCACCGGTCTTTCACAGCCCATTCACGTGACGGAATGGAGCTGTCTGATTGAGTAAAATGTCATGAATTATTAATGAATTTTAGAACGATTTACGGTTTACACTCAACATAATTAATAGATATTCAATAGTTTTATTCAAATAGGTGTAAATCGTTAACCGTGTCGGCAATTAATTAGACGACTCTTGAAGATCAGACACTCTCCTTCTCCGTCGTATTTAAACAACACGTGTAAATGCAATACCGAAAACGTACAGATAAGATGCGTCAAGGGGCATAGTTATTGCTACTTGTTTTCATGGCATCGTGTTTATTAACGTAAAACTGAATACGCGCGCTATTAACGCTGCATTGACCCTGTTAGAGTTTCACACCCTTGCGACCACCCTCCATTGTATATATATATATATGGAATAAACAGGTACCAAAATCTTATAAAATAGTTTTCGCAGTGAAAACAGGAGTTCGGTCGTTTGGACATATAAACTTGTCTAAAATAATAAGATAAAAGTCAGCGAAAGGATCACCCGTGAGTATAAATAAGACCTTTTCGTTTTCAGACAATCAGTGACAAAACCCTTCGGACATTTCTCCTAATTAAAGGATATTTTCCCCCTCCCCCTTTTCAATGTTGAGTGGCCAAAGTATCGCTGTCTACATTACACGTGCTTTCCTAACGACATGATCTTGTTGTACACCAACATTGAAAAGGGGGGAGGGGGTCAACGGATTATGTTTATGTAATTTTCTATAAAATAAATTATTATTTAATGTGTCCGAAGAGGTTTTGTCACTAATTGTCTGAAGAAAAAAAAGAGTCAATTTCGCTTAAGTGTTTTCTCCTCAACTATACAGAAATACAATATGATATTTCATGAACGTTTGCATGCAACTGCACAAAAATATATCTCCTTAAATAATAATTCTTATAAGTATACTAATTTAATGACGTCATAATAGCGCTCTTTTAAGATCTTGCTGGAGGAAAGCGTTTACACTTACTAGTGCCTATAGTGCATGGAAAAGGTGTTATTTGTGCAGAGAGATATGAAAAGATGTCAGTACATTATTTTGCCCAGTTTATACGTCGATCGTTTGCAATTCTTTTTGAAATTGCCGGTAAGGGAGAATGTGACAACAAAATATTTGTGATGGACAATGAGCCGTCACAGACGCCAGCGAAAGCAAAATATGCCTTGCGCTCTGTTAACGCAGCAATGCGAACAATTCAGCCAAGATCTCCTGACCTGACAAACACGCAGAACGAGTTTTGGAAATGGCTTCTCAAATGAAAGACAATGAACCCATGAGCCGCCATTGTGGGACTTGTAGATAATCATATCGTGTTTCTTGTTTAAGTAATAGAAATGAAACGCTAGTGTTTGATGAAGAAACCAGTGTTTCACCGGTCTTTCACAGCCCATTCACGTGACGGAATGGAGCTGTCTGATTGAGTAAAATGTCATGAATTATTAATGAATTTTAGAACGATTTACGGTTTACACTCAACATAATTAATAGATATTCAATAGTTTTATTCAAATAGGTGTAAATCGTTAACCGTGTCGGCAATTAATTAGACGACTCTTGAAGATCAGACACTCTCCTTCTCCGTCGTATTTAAACAACACGTGTAAATGCAATACCGAAAACGTACAGATAAGATGCGTCAAGGGGCATAGTTATTGCTACTTGTTTTCATGGCATCGTGTTTATTAACGTAAAACTGAATACGCGCGCTATTAACGCTGCATTGACCCTGTTAGAGTTTCACACCCTTGCGACCACCCTCCATTGTATATATATATATATGGAATAAACAGGTACCAAAATCTTATAAAATAGTTTTCGCAGTGAAAACAGGAGTTCGGTCGTTTGGACATATAAACTTGTCTAAAATAATAAGATAAAAGTCAGCGAAAGGATCACCCGTGAGTATAAATAAGACCTTTTCGTTTTCAGACAATCAGTGACAAAACCCTTCGGACATTTCTCCTAATTAAAGGATACCCCTTTTCAATGTTGAGTGGCCAAAGTATCGCTGTCTACATTACACGTGCTTTCCTAACGACATGATCTTGTTGTACACCAACATTGAAAAGGGGGAGGGGGTCAAGATTATGTTTATGTAATTTTCTATAAAATAAATTATTATTTAATGTGTCCGAAGAGGTTTTGTCACTAATTGTCTGAAGAAAAAAAGAGTCAATTTCGCTTAAGTGTTTTCTCCTCAACTATACAGAAATACAATATGATATTTCATGAACGTTTGCATGCAACTGCACAAAAATATATCTCCTTAAATAATAATTCTTATAAGTATACTAATTTAATGACGTCATAATAGCGCTCTTTTAAGATCTTGCTGGAGGAAAGCGTTTACACTTACTAGTGCCTATAGTGCATGGAAAAGGTGTTATTTGTGCAGAGATATATGAAAAGATGTCAGTACATTATTTTGCCCAGTTTATACGTCGATCGTTTGCAATTCTTTTTGAAATTGCCGGTAAGGGAGAATGTGACAACAAAATATTTGTGATGGACAATGAGCCGTCACAGACGCCAGCGAAAGCAAAATATGCCTTGCGCTCTGTTAACGCAGCAATGCGAACAATTCAGCCAAGATCTCCTGACCTGACAAACACGCAGAACGAGTTTTGGAAATGGCTTCTCAAATGAAAGACAATGAACCCATGAGCCGCCATTGTGGGACTTGTAGATAATCATATCGTGTTTCTTGTTTAAGTAATAGAAATGAAACGCTAGTGTTTGATGAAGAAACCAGTGTTTCACCGGTCTTTCACAGCCCATTCACGTGACGGAATGGAGCTGTCTGATTGAGTAAAATGTCATGAATTATTAATGAATTTTAGAACGATTTACGGTTTACACTCAACATAATTAATAGATATTCAATAGTTTTATTCAAATAGGTGTAAATCGTTAACCGTGTCGGCAATTAATTAGACGACTCTTGAAGATCAGACACTCTCCTTCTCCGTCGTATTTAAACAACACGTGTAAATGCAATACCGAAAACGTACAGATAAGATGCGTCAAGGGGCATAGTTATTGCTACTTGTTTTCATGGCATCGTGTTTATTAACGTAAAACTGAATACGCGCGCTATTAACGCTGCATTGACCCTGTTAGAGTTTCACACCCTTGCGACCACCCTCCATTGTATATATATATATATGGAATAAACAGGTACCAAAATCTTATAAAATAGTTTTCGCAGTGAAAACAGGAGTTCGGTCGTTTGGACATATAAACTTGTCTAAAATAATAAGATAAAAGTCAGCGAAAGGATCACCCGTGAGTATAAATAAGACCTTTTCGTTTTCAGACAATCAGTGACAAAACCCTTCGGACATTTCTCCTAATTAAAGGATATTTTCCCCCCTCCCCCTTTTCAATGTTGAGTGGCCAAAGTATCGCTGTCTACATTACACGTGCTTTCCTAACGACATGATCTTGTTGTACACCAACATTGAAAAGGGGGAGGGGGTCAACGGATTATGTTTATGTAATTTTCTATAAAATAAATTATTATTTAATGTGTCCGAAGAGGTTTTGTCACTAATTGTCTGAAGAAAAAAAGAGTCAATTTCGCTTAAGTGTTTTCTCCTCAACTATACAGAAATACAATATGATATTTCATGAACGTTTGCATGCAACTGCACAAAAATATATCTCCTTAAATAATAATTCTTATAAGCATACTAATTTAATGACGTCATAATAGCGCTCTTTTAAGATCTTGCTGGAGGAAAGCGTTTACACTTACTAGTGCCTATAGTGCATGGAAAAGGTGTTATTTGTGCAGAGAGATATGAAAAGATGTCAGTACATTATTTTGCCCAGTTTATACGTCGATCGTTTGCAATTCTTTTTGAAATTGCCGGTAAGGGAGAATGTGACAACAAAATATTTGTGATGGACAATGAGCCGTCACAGACGCCAGCGAAAGCAAAATATGCCTTGCGCTCTGTTAACGCAGCAATGCGAACAATTCAGCCAAGATCTCCTGACCTGACAAACACGCAGAACGAGTTTTGGAAATGGCTTCTCAAATGAAAGACAATGAACCCATGAGCCGCCATTGTGGGACTTGTAGATAATCATATCGTGTTTCTTGTTTAAGTAATAGAAATGAAACGCTAGTGTTTGATGAAGAAACCAGTGTTTCACCGGTCTTTCACAGCCCATTCACGTGACGGAATGGAGCTGTCTGATTGAGTAAAATGTCATGAATTATTAATGAATTTTAGAACGATTTACGGTTTACACTCAACATAATTAATAGATATTCAATAGTTTTATTCAAATAGGTGTAAATCGTTAACCGTGTCGGCAATTAATTAGACGACTCTTGAAGATCAGACACTCTCCTTCTCCGTCGTATTTAAACAACACGTGTAAATGCAATACCGAAAACGTACAGATAAGATGCGTCAAGGGGCATAGTTATTGCTACTTGTTTTCATGGCATCGTGTTTATTAACGTAAAACTGAATACGCGCGCTATTAACGCTGCATTGACCCTGTTAGAGTTTCACACCCTTGCGACCACCCTCCATTGTATATATATATATGGAATAAACAGGTACCAAAATCTTATAAAATAGTTTTCGCAGTGAAAACAGGAGTTCGGTCGTTTGGACATATAAACTTGTCTAAAATAATAAGATAAAAGTCAGCGAAAGGATCACCCGTGAGTATAAATAAGACCTTTTCGTTTTCAGACAATCAGTGACAAAACCCTTCGGACATTTCTCCTAATTAAAGGATATTTTCCCCCTCCCCCTTTTCAATGTTGAGTGGCCAAAGTATCGCTGTCTACATTACACGTGCTTTCCTAACGACATGATCTTGTTGTACACCAACTGATTATGTTTATGTAATTTTCTATAAAATAAATTATTATTTAATGTGTCCGAAGAGGTTTTGTCACTAATTGTCTGAAGAAAAAAAGAGTCAATTTCGCTTAAGTGTTTTCTCCTCAACTATACAGAAATACAATATGATATTTCATGAACGTTTGCATGCAACTGCACAAAAATATATCTCCTTAAATAATAATTCTTATAAGCATACTAATTTAATGACGTCATAATAGCGCTCTTTTAAGATCTTGCTGGAGGAAAGCGTTTACACTTACTAGTGCCTATAGTGCATGGAAAAGGTGTTATTTGTGCAGAGAGATATGAAAAGATGTCAGTACATTATTTTGCCCAGTTTATACGTCGATCGTTTGCAATTCTTTTTGAAATTGCCGGTAAGGGAGAATGTGACAACAAAATATTTGTGATGGACAATGAGCCGTCACAGACGCCAGCGAAAGCAAAATATGCCTTGCGCTCTGTTAACGCAGCAATGCGAACAATTCAGCCAAGATCTCCTGACCTGACAAACACGCAGAACGAGTTTTGGAAATGGCTTCTCAAATGAAAGACAATGAACCCATGAGCCGCCATTGTGGGACTTGTAGATAATCATATCGTGTTTCTTGTTTAAGTAATAGAAATGAAACGCTAGTGTTTGATGAAGAAACCAGTGTTTCACCGGTCTTTCACAGCCCATTCACGTGACGGAATGGAGCTGTCTGATTGAGTAAAATGTCATGAATTATTAATGAATTTTAGAACGATTTACGGTTTACACTCAACATAATTAATAGATATTCAATAGTTTTATTCAAATAGGTGTAAATCGTTAACCGTGTCGGCAATTAATTAGACGACTCTTGAAGATCAGACACTCTCCTTCTCCGTCGTATTTAAACAACACGTGTAAATGCAATACCGAAAACGTACAGATAAGATGCGTCAAGGGGCATAGTTATTGCTACTTGTTTTCATGGCATCGTGTTTATTAACGTAAAACTGAATACGCGCGCTATTAACGCTGCATTGACCCTGTTAGAGTTTCACACCCTTGCGACCACCCTCCATTGTATATATATATATGGAATAAACAGGTACCAAAATCTTATAAAATAGTTTTCGCAGTGAAAACAGGAGTTCGGTCGTTTGGACATATAAACTTGTCTAAAATAATAAGATAAAAGTCAGCGAAAGGATCACCCGTGAGTATAAATAAGACCTTTTCGTTTTCAGACAATCAGTGACAAAACCCTTCGGACATTTCTCCTAATTAAAGGATATTTTCCCCCCTCCCCCTTTTCAATGTTGAGTGGCCAAAGTATCGCTGTCTACATTACACGTGCTTTCCTAACGACATGATCTTGTTGTACACCAACATTGAAAAGGGGGAGGGGGTCAACGGATTATGTTTATGTAATTTTCTATAAAATAAATTATTATTTAATGTGTCCGAAGAGGTTTTGTCACTAATTGTCTGAAGAAAAAAAGAGTCAATTTCGCTTAAGTGTTTTCTCCTCAACTATACAGAAATACAATATGATATTTCATGAACGTTTGCATGCAACTGCACAAAAATATATCTCCTTAAATAATAATTCTTATAAGTATACTAATTTAATGACGTCATAATAGCGCTCTTTTAAGATCTTGCTGGAGGAAAGCGTTTACACTTACTAGTGCCTATAGTGCATGGAAAAGGTGTTATTTGTGCAGAGAGATATGAAAAGATGTCAGTACATTATTTTGCCCAGTTTATACGTCGATCGTTTGCAATTCTTTTTGAAATTGCCGGTAAGGGAGAATGTGACAACAAAATATTTGTGATGGACAATGAGCCGTCACAGACGCCAGCGAAAGCAAAATATGCCTTGCGCTCTGTTAACGCAGCAATGCGAACAATTCAGCCAAGATCTCCTGACCTGACAAACACGCAGAACGAGTTTTGGAAATGGCTTCTCAAATGAAAGACAATGAACCCATGAGCCGCCATTGTGGGACTTGTAGATAATCATATCGTGTTTCTTGTTTAAGTAATAGAAATGAAACGCTAGTGTTTGATGAAGAAACCAGTGTTTCACCGGTCTTTCACAGCCCATTCACGTGACGGAATGGAGCTGTCTGATTGAGTAAAATGTCATGAATTATTAATGAATTTTAGAACGATTTACGGTTTACACTCAACATAATTAATAGATATTCAATAGTTTTATTCAAATAGGTGTAAATCGTTAACCGTGTCGGCAATTAATTAGACGACTCTTGAAGATCAGACACTCTCCTTCTCCGTCGTATTTAAACAACACGTGTAAATGCAATACCGAAAACGTACAGATAAGATGCGTCAAGGGGCATAGTTATTGCTACTTGTTTTCATGGCATCGTGTTTATTAACGTAAAACTGAATACGCGCGCTATTAACGCTGCATTGACCCTGTTAGAGTTTCACACCCTTGCGACCACCCTCCATTGTATATATATATATGGAATAAACAGGTACCAAAATCTTATAAAATAGTTTTCGCAGTGAAAACAGGAGTTCGGTCGTTTGGACATATAAACTTGTCTAAAATAATAAGATAAAAGTCAGCGAAAGGATCACCCGTGAGTATAAATAAGACCTTTTCGTTTTCAGACAATCAGTGACAAAACCCTTCGGACATTTCTCCTAATTAAAGGATATTTTCCCCCTCCCCCTTTTCAATGTTGAGTGGCCAAAGTATCGCTGTCTACATTACACGTGCTTTCCTAACGACATGATCTTGTTGTACACCAACATTGAAAAGGGGGAGGGGGTCAACGGATTATGTTTATGTAATTTTCTATAAAATAAATTATTATTTAAGTGTCCGAAGAGGTTTTGTCACTAATTGTCTGAAGAAAAAAAGAGTCAATTTCGCTTAAGTGTTTTCTCCTCAACTATACAGAAATACAATATGATATTTCATGAACGTTTGCATGCAACTGCACAAAAATATATCTCCTTAAATAATAATTCTTATAAGTATACTAATTTAATGACGTCA
This sequence comes from Corallium rubrum, assembly GCA_964035015.1. Classification (NCBI taxonomy): domain Eukaryota; kingdom Metazoa; phylum Cnidaria; class Anthozoa; order Scleralcyonacea; family Coralliidae; genus Corallium; species Corallium rubrum. The sequence continues at coordinate 8,292 of CAXIUP010000268.1, read as the reverse complement.
TAATAGCGCTCTTTTAAGATCTTGCTGGAGGAAAGCGTTTACACTTACTAGTGCCTATAGTGCATGGAAAAGGTGTTATTTGTGCAGAGAGATATGAAAAGATGTCAGTACATTATTTTGCCCAGTTTATACGTCGATCGTTTGCAATTCTTTTTGAAATTGCCGGTAAGGGAGAATGTGACAACAAAATATTTGTGATGGACAATGAGCCGTCACAGACGCCAGCGAAAGCAAAATATGCCTTGCGCTCTGTTAACGCAGCAATGCGAACAATTCAGCCAAGATCTCCTGACCTGACAAACACGCAGAACGAGTTTTGGAAATGGCTTCTCAAATGAAAGACAATGAACCCATGAGCCGCCATTGTGGGACTTGTAGATAATCATATCGTGTTTCTTGTTTAAGTAATAGAAATGAAACGCTAGTGTTTGATGAAGAAACCAGTGTTTCACCGGTCTTTCACAGCCCATTCACGTGACGGAATGGAGCTGTCTGATTGAGTAAAATGTCATGAATTATTAATGAATTTTAGAACGATTTACGGTTTACACTCAACATAATTAATAGATATTCAATAGTTTTATTCAAATAGGTGTAAATCGTTAACCGTGTCGGCAATTAATTAGACGACTCTTGAAGATCAGACACTCTCCTTCTCCGTCGTATTTAAACAACACGTGTAAATGCAATACCGAAAACGTACAGATAAGATGCGTCAAGGGGCATAGTTATTGCTACTTGTTTTCATGGCATCGTGTTTATTAACGTAAAACTGAATACGCGCGCTATTAACGCTGCATTGACCCTGTTAGAGTTTCACACCCTTGCGACCACCCTCCATTGTATATATATATATGGAATAAACAGGTACCAAAATCTTATAAAATAGTTTTCGCAGTGAAAACAGGAGTTCGGTCGTTTGGACATATAAACTTGTCTAAAATAATAAGATAAAAGTCAGCGAAAGGATCACCCGTGAGTATAAATAAGACCTTTTCGTTTTCAGACAATCAGTGACAAAACCCTTCGGACATTTCTCCTAATTAAAGGATATTTTCCCCCCTCCCCCCTTTTCAATGTTGAGTGGCCAAAGTATCGCTGTCTACATTACACGTGCTTTCCTAACGACATGATCTTGTTGTACACCAACATTGAAAAGGGGGGAGGGGGTCAACGGATTATGTTTATGTAATTTTCTATAAAATAAATTATTATTTAATGTGTCCGAAGAGGTTTTGTCACTAATTGTCTGAAGAAAAAAAGAGTCAATTTCGCTTAAGTGTTTTCTCCTCAACTATACAGAAATACAATATGATATTTCATGAACGTTTGCATGCAACTGCACAAAAATATATCTCCTTAAATAATAATTCTTATAAGTATACTAATTTAATGACGTCATAATAGCGCTCTTTTAAGATCTTGCTGGAGGAAAGCGTTTACACTTACTAGTGCCTATAGTGCATGGAAAAGGTGTTATTTGTGCAGAGAGATATGAAAAGATGTCAGTACATTATTTTGCCCAGTTTATACGTCGATCGTTTGCAATTCTTTTTGAAATTGCCGGTAAGGGAGAATGTGACAACAAAATATTTGTGATGGACAATGAGCCGTCACAGACGCCAGCGAAAGCAAAATATGCCTTGCGCTCTGTTAACGCAGCAATGCGAACAATTCAGCCAAGATCTCCTGACCTGACAAACACGCAGAACGAGTTTTGGAAATGGCTTCTCAAATGAAAGACAATGAACCCATGAGCCGCCATTGTGGGACTTGTAGATAATCATATCGTGTTTCTTGTTTAAGTAATAGAAATGAAACGCTAGTGTTTGATGAAGAAACCAGTGTTTCACCGGTCTTTCACAGCCCATTCACGTGACGGAATGGAGCTGTCTGATTGAGTAAAATGTCATGAATTATTAATGAATTTTAGAACGATTTACGGTTTACACTCAACATAATTAATAGATATTCAATAGTTTTATTCAAATAGGTGTAAATCGTTAACCGTGTCGGCAATTAATTAGACGACTCTTGAAGATCAGACACTCTCCTTCTCCGTCGTATTTAAACAACACGTGTAAATGCAATACCGAAAACGTACAGATAAGATGCGTCAAGGGGCATAGTTATTGCTACTTGTTTTCATGGCATCGTGTTTATTAACGTAAAACTGAATACGCGCGCTATTAACGCTGCATTGACCCTGTTAGAGTTTCACACCCTTGCGACCACCCTCCATTGTATATATATATATGGAATAAACAGGTACCAAAATCTTATAAAATAGTTTTCGCAGTGAAAACAGGAGTTCGGTCGTTTGGACATATAAACTTGTCTAAAATAATAAGATAAAAGTCAGCGAAAGGATCACCCGTGAGTATAAATAAGACCTTTTCGTTTTCAGACAATCAGTGACAAAACCCTTCGGACATTTCTCCTAATTAAAGGATATTTCCCCCCTCCCCCTTTTCAATGTTGAGTGGCCAAAGTATCGCTGTCTACATTACACGTGCTTTCCTAACGACATGATCTTGTTGTACACCAACATTGAAAAGGGGGAGGGGGTCAACGGATTATGTTTATGTAATTTTCTATAAAATAAATTATTATTTAATGTGTCCGAAGAGGTTTTGTCACTAATTGTCTGAAGAAAAAAAGAGTCAATTTCGCTTAAGTGTTTTCTCCTCAACTATACAGAAATACAATATGATATTTCATGAACGTTTGCATGCAACTGCACAAAAATATATCTCCTTAAATAATAATTCTTATAAGTATACTAATTTAATGACGTCATAATAGCGCTCTTTTAAGATCTTGCTGGAGGAAAGCGTTTACACTTACTAGTGCCTATAGTGCATGGAAAAGGTGTTATTTGTGCAGAGAGATATGAAAAGATGTCAGTACATTATTTTGCCCAGTTTATACGTCGATCGTTTGCAATTCTTTTTGAAATTGCCGGTAAGGGAGAATGTGACAACAAAATATTTGTGATGGACAATGAGCCGTCACAGACGCCAGCGAAAGCAAAATATGCCTTGCGCTCTGTTAACGCAGCAATGCGAACAATTCAGCCAAGATCTCCTGACCTGACAAACACGCAGAACGAGTTTTGGAAATGGCTTCTCAAATGAAAGACAATGAACCCATGAGCCGCCATTGTGGGACTTGTAGATAATCATATCGTGTTTCTTGTTTAAGTAATAGAAATGAAACGCTAGTGTTTGATGAAGAAACCAGTGTTTCACCGGTCTTTCACAGCCCATTCACGTGACGGAATGGAGCTGTCTGATTGAGTAAAATGTCATGAATTATTAATGAATTTTAGAACGATTTACGGTTTACACTCAACATAATTAATAGATATTCAATAGTTTTATTCAAATAGGTGTAAATCGTTAACCGTGTCGGCAATTAATTAGACGACTCTTGAAGATCAGACACTCTCCTTCTCCGTCGTATTTAAACAACACGTGTAAATGCAATACCGAAAACGTACAGATAAGATGCGTCAAGGGGCATAGTTATTGCTACTTGTTTTCATGGCATCGTGTTTATTAACGTAAAACTGAATACGCGCGCTATTAACGCTGCATTGACCCTGTTAGAGTTTCACACCCTTGCGACCACCCTCCATTGTATATATATATATATGGAATAAACAGGTACCAAAATCTTATAAAATAGTTTTCGCAGTGAAAACAGGAGTTCAGTCGTTTGGACATATAAACTTGTCTAAAATAATAAGATAAAAGTCAGCGAAAGGATCACCCGTGAGTATAAATAAGACCTTTTCGTTTTCAGACAATCAGTGACAAAACCCTTCGGACATTTCTCCTAATTAAAGGATATTTTCCCCCCTCCCCCTTTTCAATGTTGAGTGGCCAAAGTATCGCTGTCTACATTACACGTGCTTTCCTAACGACATGATCTTGTTGTACACCAACATTGAAAAGGGGGAGGGGGTCAACGGATTATGTTTATGTAATTTTCTATAAAATAAATTATTATTTAATGTGTCCGAAGAGGTTTTGTCACTAATTGTCTGAAGAAAAAAAGAGTCAATTTCGCTTAAGTGTTTTCTCCTCAACTATACAGAAATACAATATGATATTTCATGAACGTTTGCATGCAACTGCACAAAAATATATCTCCTTAAATAATAATTCTTATAAGCATACTAATTTAATGACGTCATAATAGCGCTCTTTTAAGATCTTGCTGGAGGAAAGCGTTTACACTTACTAGTGCCTATAGTGCATGGAAAAGGTGTTATTTGTGCAGAGAGATATGAAAAGATGTCAGTACATTATTTTGCCCAGTTTATACGTCGATCGTTTGCAATTCTTTTTGAAATTGCCGGTAAGGGAGAATGTGACAACAAAATATTTGTGATGGACAATGAGCCGTCACAGACGCCAGCGAAAGCAAAATATGCCTTGCGCTCTGTTAACGCAGCAATGCGAACAATTCAGCCAAGATCTCCTGACCTGACAAACACGCAGAACGAGTTTTGGAAATGGCTTCTCAAATGAAAGACAATGAACCCATGAGCCGCCATTGTGGGACTTGTAGATAATCATATCGTGTTTCTTGTTTAAGTAACAGAAATGAAACGCTAGTGTTTGATGAAGAAACCAGTGTTTCACCGGTCTTTCACAGCCCATTCACGTGACGGAATGGAGCTGTCTGATTGAGTAAAATGTCATGAATTATTAATGAATTTTAGAACGATTTACGGTTTACACTCAACATAATTAATAGATATTCAATAGTTTTATTCAAATAGGTGTAAATCGTTAACCGTGTCGGCAATTAATTAGACGACTCTTGAAGATCAGACACTCTCCTTCTCCGTCGTATTTAAACAACACGTGTAAATGCAATACCGAAAACGTACAGATAAGATGCGTCAAGGGGCATAGTTATTGCTACTTGTTTTCATGGCATCGTGTTTAATAACGTAAAACTGAATACGCGCGCTATTAACGCTGCATTGACCCTGTTAGAGTTTCACACCCTTGCGACCACCCTCCATTGTATATATATATATATGGAATAAACAGGTACCAAAATCTTATAAAATAGTTTTCGCAGTGAAAACAGGAGTTCAGTCGTTTGGACATATAAACTTGTCTAAAATAATAAGATAAAAGTCAGCGAAAGGATCACCCGTGAGTATAAATAAGACCTTTTCGTTTTCAGACAATCAGTGACAAAACCCTTCGGACATTTCTCCTAATTAAAGGATATTTCCCCCCTCCCCCTTTTCAATGTTGAGTGGCCAAAGTATCGCTGTCTACATTACACGTGCTTTCCTAACGACATGATCTTGTTGTACACCAACATTGAAAAGGGGGAGGGGGTCAACGGATTATGTTTATGTAATTTTCTATAAAATAAATTATTATTTAATGTGTCCGAAGAGGTTTTGTCACTAATTGTCTGAAGAAAAAAAGAGTCAATTTCGCTTAAGTGTTTTCTCCTCAACTATACAGAAATACAATATGATATTTCATGAACGTTTGCATGCAACTGCACAAAAATATATCTCCTTAAATAATAATTCTTATAAGTATACTAATTTAATGACGTCATAATAGCGCTCTTTTAAGATCTTGCTGGAGGAAAGCGTTTACACTTACTAGTGCCTATAGTGCATGGAAAAGGTGTTATTTGTGCAGAGATATATGAAAAGATGTCAGTACATTATTTTGCCCAGTTTATACGTCGATCGTTTGCAATTCTTTTTGAAATTGCCGGTAAGGGAGAATGTGACAACAAAATATTTGTGATGGACAATGAGCCGTCACAGACGCCAGCGAAAGCAAAATATGCCTTGCGCTCTGTTAACGCAGCAATGCGAACAATTCAGCCAAGATCTCCTGACCTGACAAACACGCAGAACGAGTTTTGGAAATGGCTTCTCAAATGAAAGACAATGAACCCATGAGCCGCCATTGTGGGACTTGTAGATAATCATATCGTGTTTCTTGTTTAAGTAATAGAAATGAAACGCTAGTGTTTGATGAAGAAACCAGTGTTTCACCGGTCTTTCACAGCCCATTCACGTGACGGAATGGAGCTGTCTGATTGAGTAAAATGTCATGAATTATTAATGAATTTTAGAACGATTTACGGTTTACACTCAACATAATTAATAGATATTCAATAGTTTTATTCAAATAGGTGTAAATCGTTAACCGTGTCGGCAATTAATTAGACGACTCTTGAAGATCAGACACTCTCCTTCTCCGTCGTATTTAAACAACACGTGTAAATGCAATACCGAAAACGTACAGATAAGATGCGTCAAGGGGCATAGTTATTGCTACTTGTTTTCATGGCATCGTGTTTAATAACGTAAAACTGAATACGCGCGCTATTAACGCTGCATTGACCCTGTTAGAGTTTCACACCCTTGCGACCACCCTCCATTGTATATATATATATATGGAATAAACAGGTACCAAAATCTTATAAAATAGTTTTCGCAGTGAAAACAGGAGTTCAGTCGTTTGGACATATAAACTTGTCTAAAATAATAAGATAAAAGTCAGCGAAAGGATCACCCGTGAGTATAAATAAGACCTTTTCGTTTTCAGACAATCAGTGACAAAACCCTTCGGACATTTCTCCTAATTAAAGGATATTTCCCCCCTCCCCCTTTTCAATGTTGAGTGGCCAAAGTATCGCTGTCTACATTACACGTGCTTTCCTAACGACATGATCTTGTTGTACACCAACATTGAAAAGGGGGGAGGGGGTCAACGGATTATGTTTATGTAATTTTCTATAAAATAAATTATTATTTAATGTGTCCGAAGAGGTTTTGTCACTAATTGTCTGAAGAAAAAAAGAGTCAATTTCGCTTAAGTGTTTTCTCCTCAACTATACAGAAATACAATATGATATTTCATGAACGTTTGCATGCAACTGCACAAAAATATATCTCCTTAAATAATAATTCTTATAAGTATACTAATTTAATGACGTCATAATAGCGCTCTTTTAAGATCTTGCTGGAGGAAAGCGTTTACACTTACTAGTGCCTATAGTGCATGGAAAAGGTGTTATTTGTGCAGAGATATATGAAAAGATGTCAGTACATTATTTTGCCCAGTTTATACGTCGATCGTTTGCAATTCTTTTTGAAATTGCCGGTAAGGGAGAATGTGACAACAAAATATTTGTGATGGACAATGAGCCGTCACAGACGCCAGCGAAAGCAAAATATGCCTTGCGCTCTGTTAACGCAGCAATGCGAACAATTCAGCCAAGATCTCCTGACCTGACAAACACGCAGAACGAGTTTTGGAAATGGCTTCTCAAATGAAAGACAATGAACCCATGAGCCGCCATTGTGGGACTTGTAGATAATCATATCGTGTTTCTTGTTTAAGTAATAGAAATGAAACGCTAGTGTTTGATGAAGAAACCAGTGTTTCACCGGTCTTTCACAGCCCATTCACGTGACGGAATGGAGCTGTCTGATTGAGTAAAATGTCATGAATTATTAATGAATTTTAGAACGATTTACGGTTTACACTCAACATAATTAATAGATATTCAATAGTTTTATTCAAATAGGTGTAAATCGTTAACCGTGTCGGCAATTAATTAGACGACTCTTGAAGATCAGACACTCTCCTTCTCCGTCGTATTTAAACAACACGTGTAAATGCAATACCGAAAACGTACAGATAAGATGCGTCAAGGGGCATAGTTATTGCTACTTGTTTTCATGGCATCGTGTTTAATAACGTAAAACTGAATACGCGCGCTATTAACGCTGCATTGACCCTGTTAGAGTTTCACACCCTTGCGACCACCCTCCATTGTATATATATATATGGAATAAACAGGTACCAAAATCTTATAAAATAGTTTTCGCAGTGAAAACAGGAGTTCAGTCGTTTGGACATATAAACTTGTCTAAAATAATAAGATAAAAGTCAGCGAAAGGATCACCCGTGAGTATAAATAAGACCTTTTCGTTTTCAGACAATCAGTGACAAAACCCTTCGGACATTTCTCCTAATTAAAGGATATTTTCCCCCTCCCCCCTTTTCAATGTTGAGTGGCCAAAGTATCGCTGTCTACATTACACGTGCTTTCCTAACGACATGATCTTGTTGTACACCAACATTGAAAAGGGGGAGGGGGTCAACGGATTATGTTTATGTAATTTTCTATAAAATAAATTATTATTTAATGTGTCCGAAGAGGTTTTGTCACTAATTGTCTGAAGAAAAAAAGAGTCAATTTCGCTTAAGTGTTTTCTCCTCA
>CAXIUP010000267.1:0-84681 GCA_964035015.1 Corallium rubrum | reverse complement strand
TGTCCTTGCTACACTAACCACAGTAGGAGATGGACAACGCAGTTGCTGTCCTTCTTACTCCAACCGCACTACGAGATCGAGAACGCAGTTGCTGTCCTTCTAACACCAACCACACTCCCAGATCGACAACGTAGTTGCTGGCCTTGTTACACCAACCACAGTGCGAGATGCGCAACGCAGTTGCTGTCCTTGTTACACCAACCACACTACGAAGTCGACAACGTAGTTGCTGTCCTTGTTACGTCAACTACTGTACAAGATGGACAACGCAGTTGCTTTCCTTGCTACAGCAAGTAGACTACGAGATGGACACGCAGTTGCTGTTCTTATTACTACTAGTACGAGATGGACAACGCAGCTCTTGTCCTTGTAACACCAGCCACAGTACGAGATGGACAACGCAGTTGCTGTTGTTTTCACACCAACCACACTGCGAGATCGACAATGTAGTTGCTGTCCTTGCTACATGAACTACAGTACCAGATGGACAACGTAGCTTCTGTTCTTGTTACCACAAACACACTACGAGGTGGTAAACGTAGTTGCTGTCGTTGTTACACCAACCACACTACGAGATCGACAACGTGATTGCTGTCCTTGTTACACCAACCACACTACGACGTCGACAATGTAGTTGCTGTCCTTGTTATGTCAACTGCAGTACGAGATGGACAACGCAGTTGCTGTCCTTGCTACACCAAGTACACCACGAGATGGACACGCCGTTGCTGTTCTTATGACCAGTACGAGATGGACAACGGCAGCTCTTGCCCTTGTTACACCAACTACACTACAAAATAGACAACGCAGTTTCTTTGCATGTACAAGATGGACAACGCAGTTGCTGTCCTTGCCACACTACGACAGTACGAGAGGGACAACGCAGCTGCTATCTTTGTTACACCAACGATAGTTCGAGTTGGACAACGCAGTTGCTGTCCTTGTTACACCAACCACAGTACGAGATGGTCAACGCAGTTTGCTGTTCTTGTTACACAAACCACACTAGGAGATCGACAACGCAGTTGCTATCGTTTTTACACCAACCACACTGCGTCGAGATCGACAATGTAGTTGCTGTTCTTTTCACACCAACCACAATACGAGATCGACAACGCAGTTGCTGTTCTTGTTACACAAACCACACTACGAGATGGACAACGCAGTTGCTGTTTTGGCGACACCAACCACACTACGAGATGGACAACGCAGTTGCTGTCCTTGCCACACTACGACAGTACGAGAGGGACAACGCAGTAGCTATCTTTGTTTCACCAACCACACTACGAGATGCACAACGCTGTTGCTGTCCATGTTACACCAGACACAATACGAGATTGGACAACGTAGTTGCTGTTCTTATTACTAGTACGAGGTGGACAGTACAAGATGGTCAACGCAGTTGCTGTTCTTGTTACACCAACCACACTCCGAGATGGACAGTGCAGTTGCTGTTTTTGTCACACCAATCACAGTACTAGATGGAAAAAGCAGCTGCTGTTCTTTTCGCACCAACCACAGTACGAGATGGACAACGCAGTTGCTATTCTTTTCACACCAACCCACTTTACGGGATCGACAACGCAGTTGCTGTTCTTGTTACACAAACCACACTAGGAGATCGACAACGCAGTTGCTGTCGTTTTTACACCAACCACACTGCGACGAGATCGACAATGTAGTTGCTGTTCTTTTCACACCAACCACAATACGAGATCGACAACGCAGTTGCTGTTCTTGTCACACAAACCACACTACGAGATCGACAACGCAGTTGCTGTCGTTTTTACACCAACCACACTGCGACGAGATCGACAATGTAGTTGCTGTTCTTTTCACACCAACCACAATACGAGATCGACAACGCAGTTGCTGTTCTTGTTACACAAACCACACTACGAGATGGACAACGCAGTTGCTGTTTTTGCGACACCAACCACACTACGAGATGGACCACGCAGTTGCTGTCGTTTTACACCAACCACACTACGAGATTGTCCTTGCTACATGAACTACAGTACAAGATGGACAACGTTGCAAGTACAACGTTACAGTACAAGATGGACAAGTTGCTGTTGTTGTTACTCCAGTCACACTGCGAGGTGGAAAACGTAGTTGCTGTCGTTGTTACACCAACCACACTACGATGTCGACAACGTGATTGGTTTCCTTGTTACACCAACCACACTACGAAGTCGACAACGTTGTTGCTGTCCTTGTTACGTCAACTGCAGTAGAACAATCGAAATATAGTAAGGTTAGATATACTGCCGAAACAGAGAACGTAGGAGTCTAACGTTTCGAGCGAAGGCCCTTCTTCAGAGAGAAACGTGAGTACAAGATGGACAATGCAGTTGCTGTCCTCGCCACACCAAGTACACTACGAGATGGATACGCCGTTGCTGTTCTTATGACCAGTACAAAATGGACAACACAGTTGCTCTCCTTGCTACACCAACCACACTACGAGATGCACAACGCAGTTGCTGTCCATGTTACACCAGCCACAATACGAGATTGCACAACGTAGTTGCTGTTCGTATGACTAGTACGAGATGGGCAACGCAGCTGGTGTCCTTGTTACACCAACCACAATACAAGATGGTCAACGCAGTTGCTGTTCTTGTTACACCAACCACACTCCGAGATGGACAGGGCTGTTGCTGTTTTTGTCACACCAATCACAGTACTAGATGGATAAAGCAGTTACTGTTCTTTTCACACGAACCACAGTTCGAGATCGACAGCGCAGTTGCTGTTCTTTTTACACAAACCACAATACGAGATGGAAAACCCAGTTGCTGTTTTTGCTACACCAACCACACTACGAGATGGACAACGCAGTTGCTGTCCTTGCTGCATCAACTACAGTACAAGATGGACAACGCAGTTGCTGTCATTGGTACACCAACCACACACTACGAGATGAACAGTGCAGTTGCTCTCTTTGTTACGGAACCACAGTAGGAGATGTACGGTGCAGTTGCCGTCCTTGCTACACCAATTACTGTTCTTATTACTTGTACGAGATGGACAACGCAGCTCTTGCCCTTGTTACACCAACTACAGTACAAGATAGACAACGCGGTTTCTTTGCTTGTACAAGATGGCCAACGCAGTTGCTGTCCTAGCCACACTACGACAGTTGCTGTCCTTGTTACACCAACCACAGTACGAGATGGTCAACGCAGTTGCTGTCCATGTTACGCCAGCCACAATACGAGATTGGACGACGTAGTTGCTGTTCTTATTACTAGTACGAGATGGACAGTACGAGATAGTCAACGCAGCTGCTGTCCTCGTTGCACCAACGACATTACGAGATGGGCAACGCAGCTGGTGTCCTACTTACACCAACCACACTACGAGATGGACAACGCAGTTGCTGTCCTTGTTACACCAACCACAGTACGAGATGGTCAACGCAGTTGCTGTCCTTGTTTTCACCAACCACAGTACGAGATGCACAACGCAGTTGCTGTCCATGTTATGCCAGCCACAATACGAGATTGGACAACGTAGTTGCTGTTCTTATTACTAGTACGAGATGGACAGTACGAGATAGTCAACGCAGCTGCTGTCCTCGTTGCACCAACGACACTACGAGATGGGCAACGCAGCTGGTGTCCTTGTTACACCAACCACACTACGAGATGGACAACGCAGTTGCTGTCCTTGTTACACAAACCGCACTCCGAGGTGTACGTTGTAGTTGCCGTCCTTACTACACCAACCACACTTCGATATCGACAACGCAGCTGCTGTTCTTGTTACACCAACCACACTCCGAGTTGGACAGTGCAGTTGCTGTTTTTGTCACACCAATCACAGTACTAGATGGACAAAGCAGTTGCTGCGCTTTTCGCACCAACCACAGTACGAGATGTACAACGCAGTTGCTGTTCTTTTCACACCAACCACAGTACGACATGGACAACGCAGTTGCTGTTCTTTTCATACCAAGCACAGTACGAGATCGACAACGCAGTTGCTGTTCTTGTTACACAAACCACACTACGAGATGGACAACGCAGTTGCTGTTTTTGCGACACCAACCACACTACGAGATGGACAACGCGGTTGCTGTCGTTTTTACACCAACCACACTACGAGATTGTCCTTGTTACATGAATTACAGTACAAGATGGACAACGTAGTTGCTGTTCTTGTTACTCCAACCGCATTACGAGGTGGAAAACGTAGTTGCTGTCGTTGTTACACCAACCACACTGCGATGTCGGCAACGTGATTGCATTCCTTGTTACACCAACCACACTACGAAGTCGACAACGTTGTTGCTGTTCTTGTTACGTCAACTACAGTACAAGATGGACAATGCAGTTGCTGTCCTAGCTACACCAAGTACACTACGAGATGGACACGCCGTTGCTGTTCTTATGACCAGTACAAGATGGACAACGCAGTTGCTGTCCTTGCTACACCAACCACGCTACGAGATGGGTAGCGCAGTTGCTATCTTTGTTACACCAACGATAGTTCGAGTTGGACAACGCAGTTGCTGTCCTTGTTACACCAACCACAGTACGAGATGGTCAACGCAGTTTGCTGTTCTTGTTACACAAACCACACTAGGAGATCGACAACGCAGTCGCTATCGTTTTTACACCAACCACACTGCGACGAGATCGACAATGTAGTTGCTGTTCTTTTCACACCAACCACAATACGAGATCGACAACGCAGTTGCTGTTCTTGTTACCCAAACCACACTACGAGATGGACAACGCAGTTGCTGTTTTGGCGACACCAACCACACTACGAGATGGACAACGCAGTTGCTGTCCTTGCCACACTACGACAGTACGAGAGGGACAACGCAGTAGCTATCTTTGTTTCACCAACCACACTACGAGATGCACAACGCTGTTGCTGTCCATGTTACACCAGACACAATACGAGATTGGACAACGTAGTTGCTGTTCTTATTACTAGTACGAGGTGGACAGTACAAGATGGTCAACGCAGTTGCTGTTCTTGTTACACCAACCACACTCCGAGATGGACAGTGCAGTTGCTGTTTTTGTCACACCAATCACAGTACTAGATGGAAAAAGCAGCTGCTGTTCTTTTCGCACCAACCACAGTACGAGATGGACAACGCAGTTGCTATTCTTTTCACACCAACCACTTTACGGGATCGACAACGCAGTTGCTGTTCTTGTTACACAAACCACACTAGGAGATCGACAACGCAGTTGCTGTCGTTTTTACACCAACCACACTGCGACGAGATCGACAATGTAGTTGCTGTTCTTTTCACACCAACCACAATACGAGATCGACAACGCAGTTGCTGTTCTTGTCACACAAACCACACTACGAGATCGACAACGCAGTTGCTGTCGTTTTTACACCAACCACACTGCGACGAGATCGACAATGTAGTTGCTGTTCTTTTCACACCAACCACAATACGAGATCGACAACGCAGTTGCTGTTCTTGTTACACAAACCACACTACGAGATGGACAACGCAGTTGCTGTTTTTGCGACACCAACCACACTACGAGATGGACAACGCAGTTGCTGTCGTTTTACACCAACCACACTACGAGATTGTCCTTGCTACATGAACTACAGTACAAGATGGACAACGTTGCAAGTACAACGTTACAGTACAAGATGGACAAGTTGCTGTTGTTGTTACTCCAGTCACACTGCGAGGTGGAAAACGTAGTTGCTGTCGTTGTTACACCAACCACACTACGATGTCGACAACGTGATTGGTTTCCTTGTTACACCAACCACACTACGAAGTCGACAACGTTGTTGCTGTCCTTGTTACGTCAACTGCAGTAGAACAATCGAAATATAGTCAGGTTAGATATACTGCCGAAACAGAGAACGTAGGAGTCTAACGTTTCGAGCGAAGGCCCTTCTTCAGAGAGAAACGTGAGTACAAGATGGACAATGCAGTTGCTGTCCTCGCCACACCAAGTACACTACGAGATGGATACGCCGTTGCTGTTCTTATGACCAGTACAAAATGGACAACACAGTTGCTCTCCTTGCTACACCAACCACACTACGAGATGCACAACGCAGTTGCTGTCCATGTTACACCAGCCACAATACGAGATTGCACAACGTAGTTGCTGTTCGTATTACTAGTACGAGATGGGCAACGCAGCTGGTGTCCTTGTTACACCAACCACAATACAAGATGGTCAACGCAGTTGCTGTTCTTGTTACACCAACCACACTCCGAGATGGACAGGGCTGTTGCTGTTTTTGTCACACCAATCACAGTACTAGATGGATAAAGCAGTTACTGTTCTTTTCACACGAACCGCAGTACGAGATCGACAGCGCAGTTGCTGTTCTTTTTACACAAACCACAATACGAGATGGAAAACCCAGTTGTTGTTTTTGCTACACCAACCACACTACGAGATGGACAACGCAGTTGCTGTCCTTGCTGCATCAACTACAGTACAAGATGGACAACGCAGTTGCTGTCATTGGTACACCAACCACACACTACGAGATGAACAGTGCAGTTGCTCTCTTTGTTACGGAACCACAGTAGGAGATGTACGGTGCAGTTGCCGTCCTTGCTACACCAATTACTGTTCTTATTACTTGTACGAGATGGACAACGCAGCTCTTGCCCTTGTTACACCAACTACAGTACAAGATAGACAACGCACTTTCTTTGCTTGTACAAGATGGCCAACGCAGTTGCTGTCCTAGCCACACTACGACAGTACGAATGGGCCAACGCAGTTGCTGTCCTTGTTACACCAACCACAGTACGAGATGGTCAACGCAGTTGCTGTCCTCGTTGCACCAACGACATTACGAGATGGGCAACGCAGCTGGTGTCCTTGTTACACCAACCACACTACGAGATGGACAACGCAGTTGCTGTCCTTGTTACACCAACCACAGTACGAGATGGTCAACGCAGTTGCTGTCCTTGTTTCACCAACCACAGTACGAGATGCACAACGCAGTTGCTGTCCATGTTATGCCAGCCACAATACGAGATTGGACAACGTAGTTGCTGTTCTTATTACTAGTACGAGATGGACAGTACGAGATAGTCAACGCAGCTGCTGTCCTCGTTGCACCAACGACATTACGAGATGGGCAACGCAGCTGGTGTCCTTGTTACACCAACCACACTACGAGATGGACAACGCAGTTGCTGTCCTTGTTACACCAACCACAGTACGAGATGGTCAACGCAGTTGCTGTCCTTGTTTCACCAACCACAGTACGAGATGCACAACGCAGTTGCTGTCCATGTTATGCCAGCCACAATACGAGATTGGACAACGTAGTTGCTGTTCTTATTACTAGTACGAGATGGACAGTACGAGATAGTCAACGCAGCTGCTGTCCTCGTTGCACCAACGACACTACGAGATGGGCAACGCAGCTGGTGTCCTTGTTACACCAACCACACTACGAGATGGACAACGCAGTTGCTGTCCTTGTTACACCAACCGCACTCCGAGGTGTACGTTGTAGTTGCCGTCCTTACTACACCAACCACACTTCGATATCGACAACGCAGCTGCTGTTCTTGTTACACCAACCACACTCCGAGTTGGACAGTGCAGTTGCTGTTTTTGTCACACCAATCACAGTACTAGATGGACAAAGCAGTTGCTGCGCTTTTCGCACCAACCACAGTACGAGATGTACAACGCAGTTGCTGTTCTTTTCACACCAACCACAGTACGACATGGACAACGCAGTTGCTGTTCTTTTCACACCAAGCACAGTACGAGATCGACAACGCAGTTGCTGTTCTTGTTACACAAACCACACTACGAGATGGGCAACGCAGTTGCTGTTTTTGCGACACCAACCACACTACGAGATGGACAACGCGGTTGCTGTCGTTTTTACACCAACCACACTACGAGATTGTCCTTGTTACATGAATTACAGTACAAGATGGACAACGTAGTTGCTGTTCTTGTTACTCCAACCGCATTACGAGGTGGAAAACGTAGTTGCTGTCGTTGTTACACCAACCACACTGCGATGTCGGCAACGTTGTTGCTGTTCTTGTTACGTCAACTACAGTACAAGATGGACAATGCAGTTGCTGTCCTAGCTACACCAAGTACACTACGAGATGGACACGCCGTTGCTGTTCTTATGACCAGTACAAGATGGACAACGCAGTTGCTGTCCTTGCTACACCAACCACAGTACGAGATGGTCAACGCAGCTGCTGTCCTTGTTTCACCAACCACACTACGAGATGCACAGCGCAGTTGCTGTCCATGTTACACCAGCCACAATACGAGATTGCACAACGTAGTTGCTGTTCTTATTACTAGTACGAGATGGGCAACGCAACTGGTGTCCTTGTTACACCAACCACAATACAAGATGGTCAACGCAGTTGCTGTCCTTGTTACACCAACCACACTACGAGATGTAAAATTCAGTTTCCGTCCTTGCTACACCAACCACACTTCGATATCGACGACGCAGTTGCTGTTCTTGTTACACCAACCACAGTACTAGATGGACAAAGCAGTTGCTGTTCTTTTCACACCAACCACAGTACGAGATCGACAACGCAGTTGCTGTTCTTGTTACACAAACCACAATACGAGATGGACAACGCAGTTGCTGTCCTTACTGCATCAACCACACTACGAGAGGAACAGTGCAGGTCCTGTCCTTGTTACACCAACCACAGTACGATATGCGCAACACAGTTGCTGTCGTTTTTACACCAACCACACTACCAGATGGACAACGCAGTTGCTGTTCTTGCTACATCAACTACAGTGCAAGATGGACAACGCAGTTGCTGTCCTTGTTACACCAACCACACACTACGAGATGAACAGTGCAGTTGCTCTCTTTGTTACGCAACCACAGTAGGAGATGTACGATGCAGTTGCCGTCCTTGCTACACCAACCACACTTCGATATCCACAACGCAATTGGTGTTTTTGTCACACCAACGACAATCCGAGATGGACAGTGCAGTTGCTGTTTTTGTCACACCAACCACAGTACGAGATCGACAACGTAGTTGTTGTTCTTGTTAGACAAACCACACTAACACCAACCACAGTACAAGATGGACAACGTAGTTGCTGTTCTTGTTACCCCAACCACACTACGAGATGGTAAACGTAGTTGCTGTCCTTGTTACACCAACTACACTACGAAGTCGACAACGTAGTTGCTGTCCTTGTTACGTCAAGCACACTACGAGATGGGCACGCAATTACTGTTCTTATTACTTGTACGAGATGGACAACGCAGCTCTTGCCCTTGTTACACCAACTACAGTACAAGATAGACAACGCAGTTTCTTTTCTCGTACAAGATGGACAACGCAGTTGCTGTCCTTGCCACACTATTGCTGTCCTTGCCACACTACGACAGTACCAGATGGGCAACGCAGTTGCTGTCCTTGCTACACCAAGTACACTACGAGATGGGCACGCAATTACTGTTCTTATTACTTGTACGAGATGGACAACGCAGCTCTTGCCCTTGTTACACCAACTACAGTACAAGATAGACAACGCAGTTTCTTTGCTTGTACAAGATGGACAACGCAGTTGCTGTCCTTGCCACACTACGACAGTTCGAGATGGACAACGCAGTTGCTATCTTTGTTACACCAACCACACTACGAGATGGACAACGCAACTCTTTTTCACAACCTTGTCACGCAACCACAGTCCGAGATTGACTACGCACAAGATGGACAACGCAGTTGCTATCCTTGTTACAAGAACTACAGTACGAGAGTTTCCTTATTGGTCGACGTCGGGTGTTCGACCTTTTAAAACTGTACAGCGCTCCATGGAATGCTCTGTTCCCTTATTGCGTTGGCTGATCTTAAGGAATAAACGATAAGAATGAACAGAACAGTGATAGTCCTATGTCTTTCTATTGCCACCTATTAATTTTTCTATGGGAGTTTGAAGTTATTTGGATAGTGCGAAGCTGGGAAAACATTATTATAACTTGGCTATTTTTCATTGAGTGGCTCCCATGCATCCGTCTGGCGAGTTAAATGGGAGAACATATTTTTCGTCCATGTTTGGATTGGCCTGGTTTCTGGACAGCTGTACACAAGAGAATGAACATGGGCTTTGAGATTTTACTTGGCGGACTCTCCATCATATGTTCTTACGCGTGCACGCATAGAATTCCCATCCTCCCGCATAGAATTCCCATCCTCCGTCAGAATGTCTTCGTTTCCGTACAAGTGTTGAGAGTATTGTCCACGGGCTGTTTCTAGCTGCGTACAGGATTTGTTGGGGAATACTGATGTCGAAATTAAGTACGTCTTTTGTCTCTCTCATGCAGAGCAAATTGTTACATTTGGAGACCTTCCATAGTCTTATGTGACGTCTGAACTGCTGCGTAGCCGTTATGTGTTTTTTCGTGGGAAAATTTGGCACGTGGAAAGAACGGGTTTCATATCAATTGAAGGAATGAATATCACATTATTGACTGTTTGGTATATTTTTAATGTTATATTCATAAGCGTTTCCAAATTGAACAGTTTTTCTCTACGCCAAATATCATTTTGGGAATAGTATGTAAATAGTGTTCTGGCAATACATGGATCGTGAATGTCGCAAAATAAGCGTATGTGGTGCACAATGGGATACTCGAGTGTTATTGACTTATTAAATGAAGTCAGTTGGACGAAAAGTCAACGGAGTCCCAAATAGCATTCTACTCCCATTTGACCAAAGCGCATTTTACTTTGTTTAAATTTGGTGCAAACGTTTCTATGGTTGTAACAAGAAACAACTAACTTGTATACACATATCAACATGTTGAAAACAACAAAAAATATCCATTCTTAAAACGACAATGAAAAGTGAGAACACGAGTTTTATTCACCTCCGGTATCCCACAATACAAAGCATGCGTATTTATTGGGATTCGCGATCCGTGTATTCTATCTAATGGTGCAATTCTAGTGCACCTTAAAGTGTAAATATTGGTTTCCTGTGGATTTTTTAGTTTATCGTGTGATGTAATAGTGTAAATTGTGTGAATATAGTGTTAAAGTATACGATGATATGTATAGATTTCTTGGGTGTTATCACTTACAATTGTGCAAATGTATGTGGATTATATATAAGATCATTGCTAATTCCTTTGCGTCCAGGCTTAGTGTAAGTGATAGAGTGACATCTAAGGACCAAACTTGTGATGTCCCTGGTTTTATAGGGGGAAATGTAGCCCTCGAGATATCATTGAATATGCAACTGAAGCTAATATTCCTGCTGCTCTGATATCCTTTGACCAAGAGAAAGCTTTTGACCTCAAGTGGTCATTTTTGCGGAGTACCCTTACAAAGTTGTGTTTTGACCCGTATTTTCGTAAATGGATTGACTTTTTATATAGTGATGTAATATATCATACACGAGGAGGAGTGTTTCATCAGGATATCCAAACACTGAGACGTTTGTTGAAAACCGAGGCGAAACCGAGGTTTTTGAACGAACTTCGAAGTGTTTGGATATCCTGATGAAACACTCCTCCTGAAGAAACCCTCCTCCGAGTGTATGATATAGCATCTCAAACAAATCAGTATTTTAAACCTGGTTCTCACTTGTCGTAAGAATCGAGGATTTTTCCTGTCCCCGATCGTTTTGGATTGTTACGACAGGTGTGAACATGGTTGAAGTGACGTCCCCGACAGTCGCCGATCTGATCGGAAGCATCGCAATAAGCGGAATCATTTCTATTTGGAAAATGCATCCCATACGGTCGCCGACGATCGGGGATTCTTAGGATCGGGGACACTAACAGTGAATTTGTTCACGAAAGAGACTGTCACGTTTGAAATATTACCTCGGAAGCCTTGTGAACAGAGAAATTTCCAAATATTTTATCTTGTTTTTTCTCAGACAATCCTGGCAAAAATTATGTGGACAGTCCACTCTAAACAAACAAATTAATGTTCATATATATTCTTCCCCCCCCCCCCCCTCATTCCGCCCCCCGGCACCCCTTTTCAATGTTGAATCTCACAATATATTTTTATCAAGTCCAGTTCATTCATTTATCAACATTGAAAGGGGGCAGAGGGGGGCCAAGGGGGCTATTTTTGCAAGATTACAAAGGAAATACCCGACACGGACATTTATGCACGCGCTGTCCACACTAATTTTTACCAGGATTGTACGGACATGTGTGAACACTGAAACCACTCCGTCTGGGACAATCGGGGATGATTCTCGATAATACAAGTTGGCGTCCAGCGAAAGCTACCTGAAATATCTAGCAGGAAAGTCCAGAAACAGTGAAGACACCGTGTTTATGGAAATTGTAAAAGAATTCCCTTGTCTGTATAACAGGAGCAGCGCACAATTCAAGGATAAAAACTTAAAATTGAATTCATGGAAGAAGATCGTTGCTTTGCATACCACCGAAGGCAGTCATGAAACAGAAGTACTTTCTGCTTGCAAGCAAAGATTTGAGGGTATTCGCACTGCCCGCTTTTCTCGTTATTTAAAAAAAATGCAAGCTGCCTTCGGGTCCAGGGAGTGTCGTTGTCCGTGTAAAATCATCCGTCTGTGTAAGGCCGCTGTTTAAACTTTGGCGCGAATTAATTTTGGCGAGAAGTCACGACAAGTGTGAACCTGGCTGTCGTAAGAATCGCCGACGATTGGGGATAGACTGTAATAATAATAATAATAATAAACTTTATTTCAGTGTCTAGATTCTTTAGCATTGACAGCTAATTGGGGACACAGATTACGATCACGATTACGATTACGATTCTTACGACAAGTGAGAACTAGGCTTTAAGAGAAAATCGGGGTAAAAGTTTGCTTAATTATGTCTTCCTCCGATATCCAAACCACCGACACAGTACTGATTTCCTTTGTGTTTTCCTCAAGAATTAGTAATGAGCTGAATATGTTCAAGTTAATGGTTTTCTATCTGGGTTTTTTTAGGATTTCTCGAGGAGTGCGTCAAGGAGGTCTTACCTCTCCTTTATGTATTCCTTGCAGAAACTTTAGCTGGTGCAATACGTAAAGAGGCTTCCATTACGGTTTTATACCTGTTTTGCAGTACTCTTCCGACGAAATTTCCTCAATACGCTGATGTCACGTTTACCATTGTTTCTAACAATCGCTCAATCCAACGTTTATTTGATTTGTTTGAAAGATACGAGCTTGCCTCGAGGGCCTAGCTAAATCCTGGGTAAAAGGGCTTTGGTTGGTTTCTTGGTCTGATCGCATGGATACTCCAGTATCAATTAAGTGGAACTCATTCAAATGCAATAGATCTCGGTACGATCTTGGGTCCCCATATTTCTGATGAAGTGCGGCGGGCTCCTCTCTTATGCTGGATTTCCACTAGGCGTAAAATATCGTGCACTCTACTTTTCTTTTGTACAAATTAAATACTTTTCTAATACGTTCCACTTTGAAACTCACGAGAGAAAAGAAAAAGTCGAGCGCGCGAGATTTCATGCCTATAGTCGAGGAGGAGAAGCGAAAAAAAGTCGACCACGTTGCACCCCCACTACACAATAGTTTTGACTCCGCTAGGTCAGTCGTACTCACAAATTGTGGGGTCAGTGGCCTGCTACATAGAGGGGGTGGGTGGCCCTTTACTTGACAGATTTAAAGTGCACATGAAACGAAAATTAAGTTTGTCTTCATTTGAAAGATACAAAATACAAATAAACTTTATTTAAAGAGGGTAACACCAATTACAAATAATGTATTCTTCCTAGCGGCCCTCTAGATAAATGATAGAGTAACATCTTTTGCAGTTTTTGTTTTTTGCTTCGTTGTTGAGATATTTCAGTTTGTTTGAAATGTAAATTAAACAACCTGACGTCACATGTGCATAATGAGTTATCAGAGAAGGTTGTATATCTTTGTTATTATCAAACCAAACTTAATTCGAAGGAAGTGTGTGCGTGTGTTTCTCTCATAACGGCCAAACATGTAGAATTTTCAAGTGATTATGTTTGATAATAGCAGAGATACATCTAATTGAATAGTTTTCTACTTCTTTCCACATGGAAACTCACTAGACAAAAGGAAAAGGTCGAGCACGGAACATTTTACGCATAGTGGAAATCCAGCTTAATAGAAGGTATCGTCCTCGATTACATGCTGCTCGAAACATTCTCTAACATTTACTGGAAAGGCCACGTTTATTTATTGTCTTGTCCTTTCTAAAATTTGGTATTTAATTTCGACTTTTGCTTTACCGTCTTCAGTTTTAGTTGGTCTACGAACAAGCCAAAGGTCGGAAAGACGTTGGTATTATTGATATTTATCCTGAAGTACCTTGCAACGAAATTTTACCCCAATTTTTATGATTGCATTTCAAAGAACACTTAAAACGACAAAGTAACCTCTTTCGTAGAATTTCGTTTCCTTGCTTCATTTTTAAGATTATTCTGGTTTGTTTGATATGTAAATGTAGTATTTATATAACATTCCCTCTTCGTTTTTTCCTGAGAGTTCAGTTACGTCATACCTCGCATCCTGTTTCAAGCTCTAAAGGCTCTTTTCTAGTCCTCGCAAAAACCAGCTCGCTGCGAGTGTTTGCATCTAATTAAAAACAACTCGCAGTGCTTGTTTTCTCGTTGCGAGTTCTTTTTAATGAGATACAAGTACTTGCAGCAAGCTGCGAACTAGTTTGACGAGAAAACAAGCATTGCGGGTTGTTTTTAGTTAGTGGCAAACACTCGCTGCGAGCTGGTTAAATCTGGCCTTATGCCCCCAGGTTCCTAGCCTCTTTCGCAGCCATGTCCAGGAGGGGCGAGCACTGGACACGGCTGCGAGGGAGGCTACAGGTTCCTAGCCTGCGCGCAGACTCATACCATAGAATCCCGAAAGTAGCGGCCCATCGTAAGTAGCGCTTCCGTAAGCAGCGGCTCTTTTGAAGAGCGCGTTTCCGCGTTATGCAGTGAATACGATTAATGATGATAAAATGGCTTGAAAGAAAGAGGAAAAATCAAACCAAAAACTTTATTTCACGTTCATATTAAGAGGATTTCTTAATATGTAATACAGCAAATTTAGTTCGTATTTACTTTACTTGCTTATTCACAGTATGTTAATGTATTTTACCACCCGAAAGTAGCGGTCCCCCGAAAGTAGCGGTCCCTCGAAAGTAGCGATTTAACAACTTTATTGGGTATTAGCAAAAGTAAATATTACAAAAATAAGATTAAGTTATAAGATAAAGAAATATTAAAAGAAAACGAGGAAAATAGTGTACCCAATAGGGAGAAGGCGCAAACGGGACACGAAGACCCATGCGAGTCGCCTCCTAAAAAAACAATCAACAAAAACAAACCTCTGACCCAGATGCAAACCAAGAAAAACAGGGATCACCAAATTAATCATTTTTCATATTCTTTTTCTGATTCCCCATTTCTTGACATGCATCTAAACCAGAAACCGGTCCGACAAATCACAGCACGCGAAACGCGACTCAAGGTTGTGCCCTGTGGCCAGTTTCATAATGACACCACTTTAAATATTCTTTTATATGAAGATTTTATATAAAGATTCTTTTGAATTGCAGACACACAAACGAGGCTAGGAAGGCTAATTAAGATGCACACAAAAGAATATTCAAATTAGTCGCGTTTATGAAAGTGGTCTATGAACAGTCTTGTGCAAGTGTCCATGTGCGCAGCATATCTGTATCAAAGGTACGTAGCAAGGTTTGGTATCTTTGTTTGAGAAACTGGACGAGGGAGCTGATTTGCAAGAAAGATTCCATAGTTTGACAATCCGATTAAAAAATGAGGCTTGGTACGTGTTGGCCCTACAGAATGGAACTTTGATGGCTAGACAATTTTGACTGAGTCGCGTGCGACCATGATTTGCAAAGGAAAAACTCATGGACATTCACGTCAATGTATAATCCGTATAGAGCTTTGTAGAAAAAGATTAGGTCTTTTATCTCCCTGTCCTGCCTGTCGTAGCACAACGGTAATAAATCCAGGGTCTGCAGTCTCTGATTGTAGGGCACTTCTCCTTGTTTGCCTCCTAAGATCCATCTGGCGGCTCGTCTCTGTATTCTTTCAATTTTGATTTTTAATGTGTTTTGAGCCGGAGACCAAACCTGGGTCGCGTAACATAACTGTGCAAGAACAAGTGTTAGGTATAGTGTCCGTCCGTCCGGTCTGATTCGTATGTCTTCGTACTGAACGCGGGTTAAATTTGCTGGACCAAGATGGTAATCGTAAACCATGGGGTTTGGCTTGCGTGGGACTGTTAGCACCTTACATTTTGATGCGTTGATGAACTTTAACACTCAGTCGGATGTTTTGTATCTTGACTGTGCTAAATCATTCGACTCAGTTGACCATCAAATCTTACTTGAAAAACTAAAATGTTATGTCTGATTACTTGCATGGTCGGACTCAAAGGGTCGTCGTAGACCGTGCTGCATCTCAATGGGCCCCTGTCACCTCCGGTGTGCCCCAGGGAAGCATCTTGGGTCCCAAATTATTCGTTATCTTCATCAACGAACTCCCTGGGACCATACCAGATGGGACATCGACAGCCCTTTATGCTGATGACACAAAGTTACACCGAAGCGTTTCATCCCGGAGCGACTGTGAAGATTTGCAGCAAGCGCTAACCAATATAAACATCTGGAGTCGTGAGAGCAACGTACTATCAAGATTTTGTCCGAAAGTAGTGGCCCCCAATAGTGGATAAAACCGAAAGTAAGAGGATTCTACGGTATTACATGTTGACGTTAGTTATATATAGATGTGTCAAAATTAAATAACACATTTAGCAACGATCGTGTAACATTTGGCTATCGGTTCTAACTATTTCATGGCAACAACAAGACGTTTGTTGGCAATAACAAAACAGTCAATGACAAAAAAAAAGTTTGGCAACAATAAAACATTAATTGGGCTATCAGAACACACAACAATTCGACAACAACATCTCGTTATTTGGCAACAACATATCGTTATTTGGCAACAACATATCGTTATTCGACAACAACATATCGTTATTCGGCAACAATTAACAACATCGTTATTCGGCGACAACATATCGTTATTTGGCAACGAACGTTTCATTTGGCAACAACAATCCCGTGATGCATTGCAAATTTTCACGCGCTAGTCCCACGCAGTGGTCTCACGTTTTATACGATCGCGGAACAAGATTTTGAAAATGAATTACGAACTGCTCTTACAACTCGTTTACAAATGTTATTGACTGAGGTAACGGAATGTATTGCAACGGAGCCCGATGGCAAAGGCCACTAGATTGTGCTGCACTATACTACAACCGATAGATTGCCCAGAAAACCCAAACAGACGACGATGCTCCTCGATTGCCCGGTTGTTGGATGCCTTCTCCGGTTCATTTAGCACGGTATATGTTGATCCAGTGGTTGCGGTGGGATTGCTGGTTGTGACATGCAGTTCTTGAATTTTGAGGCGACTGGACCTACACCATCCAGTAGTTGTACAATAATCTCTAGCCTGTACCAAAGATGACTGAATTTCAGCTGTGGCCGTACGCGAAGAATCTTTCTCATTTTCCGAACCCTAGATCACATCGACGCCCGATTTGCATCACGGGATTGTTGCCAAATGAAACGTTCGTTATGTTGTTGCCGAATAACGATATATTGTTGCCAAATTATTGTGTGTTCTAATAGCCCAATTAATGTTTTATCGTTTTGCCAAACGATATTTTTGTCATTCAATGTTTTATTATTGCCAACAAACGCCTTGTTGTTGCCATGAAATAGTTAGAACCGATAGCCAAATGTTACATGTGCACGATCGTTGCTTGCCTGCGTTCAGACACTCCTTCCCCCTCCTGGAATCGGGGAAACGGAGGTCTGCGAAACGCGAAACGGTGTTCGTAATCGTGTTCCTGGTCACGTGAACCAAAATAATTAATTTATATGCTAGCATAATTACCACACCAATACTTGCATTTGCAAGCCACCATTATTACGGCTTTCGATTATTTTCTAGTTTATTTACGTTCGAAAGTTGCAAGTTTCATCTGAAAACGTTGAACATTTAAAAACAATTCAATTAACTTGCGCAGTTGGATTTTGACAGGTTGCCTTGAAATGACGCCGCAAGTTGATTGATTTGTTTTTAGATTTCAACGTTTTCTGGTCGACAGTTCTGTCCTGAGAGAGATTATATTGATGGGAGAATGGACGAACTGGCGAAAAGTCAACGTTTGGATGCGAAGAAATTGAGACTTTGTTGGTGTCGATGTGTACTCGATGTTTATTCCAAGCACCACGATGCTCACTGATTACCATGGGAATTATTTCGGTAGATCTGTGTTTTTTTCTCCCAAACTGATAAGTTCGGCTGTTCCTTGGTGTTAATTGCACTGCGTGGTTCTCTATTAAAGGTATTAACTGCTATATTTCATTTAAAAAATAATTTATTTTGATGTTGAGTGGCGACAATACCGGATCCAGACAATATTAAATCGCAATCAGCAAGTCGATCGTTTCGACGGAGAACGCGTGTAGTACTCACACAATCGATTTCTCTTTTTTACATTGAGTGGCTGGCATGGAAGTCTTGAATGATGCAAATCGTAGAGGTCGGCCTCGACTTTTCGCAGATTATTTATTATACCGCGGCGTTTTTTAAGCTTCTCGACACAAGATTTGCAAATATATGGTGACTTCGGATGAATTATAAATTCAAGCGTAGCTAATTCTTCTTTCACTTTAAATGCACCTTTGCCATCAAGCAGGTTTTTGTCCTTATGTTTCAAAATTTCGCAAGAGCAGAGAATACATGTCAACATTTCAAAGTAGGATAGACGAAGGGAGACAATATAGAGAGGGAAAATCCGCTATAGCTTTTTCACATGAGAATTTACTAATGATCAGAAGAAATCTGACCAATGAAATATCGGCTACTTAGATTATCTTTTGTCAACCAATCACATATTAGTCCTTAAAATCCAGTGACGACTCACGTGACCAGAACACGATTACGAACGCCGTTTCGCAGACTCCGTTTCCCCGATTCCAGGACGGGGAAGGAGTGTCTAAACGCAGGCTAGATCGTTGCCAATTGCATTATTCACCGATTTTGGCAGAAAGGATCGCGGGCTCTTCTCATTTGGAAGATTTGGATTTTGGAACGAAGGAAGGCCTTTTTCGGCCCTTTCTCGATATATGAGCAACCGAAATAGAGGAGCTTTTTGGGAAGAGAAGTATACTTAACCCGCCTTAGTCCTTCTTAGACCGACTTAGTCCTCCTTAGACTGCCTTAGACCACCTTAGTCCTCCTTAGACTGCCTTAGACTGCCTTACACCAACTTAGACTGACTTAGACTGACTTAGACCGCCTTAGACCGCCTTAGACCGCCTTAGACCGCCTTAGACCGCCATAGACTGACTTAGACTGCCTTAGACTGCCTTTGACTGCCTTAGACAGACTTAGACTGACTTAGACTGACTTAGACTGCCTTAAACTGCCATAGACTGCCTTAGACTGACTTAGACTGACTTAGACTGACTTAGACTGACTTAGACTGCCTTAGACTTCCTTAGACTGACTTAGACTGACTTAAACTGCCTTAGACTGACTTAGACTGACTTAGACAGACTTAGACCACCTTAGACCACCTTAGACTGCCTTAGACCGCCTTAGACCGCCTTAGACTGACTTAGACCGCCTTAGACCGACTTAGACTGACTTAGACCGACTTAGACTGACTTAGACTGACTTAGACTGCCTTAGACCGCCTTAGACTGCCTTAGACCGCCGTAGACTGCCTTAGACTGCCTTAGACTGACTTAGACCGCCTTAGGCTGGCTTAGACCGACTTAGACCGCCTTAGACCGACTTAGACCGACTTAGACTGACTTAGACTGCCTTAGACTGACTTAGACTGCCTTAGACCGACTTAGACCAACTTAGACTGCCTTAGACTGACTTAGACCGACTTAGACCGACTTAGACTGACTTAGACTGCCTTAGACTGACTTAGACTGCCTTAGACTGCCTTAGACTGCCTTAGACCGACTTAGACCAACTTAGACTGCCTTAGACTGACTTAGACTGACTTAGACTGCCTTAGACTGCCTTAGACTGACTTAGACTGACTTAGACTGACTTAGACTGACTTAGACTGACTTAGACTGCCTTAGACTTCCTTAGACTGACTTAGACTGACTTAAACTGCCTTAGACTGACTTAGACTGACTTAGACAGACTTAGACCCACTTAGACCTCCTTAGACTGCCTTAGACCGCCTTAGACCGCCTTAGACTGACTTAGACCGCCTTAGACCGACTTAGACTGACTTAGACCGACTTAGACTGACTTAGACTGACTTAGACTGCCTAAGACCGCCTTAGACTGCCTTAGACCGCCGTAGACTGCCTTAGACTGCCTTAGACTGACTTAGACCGCCTTAGGCTGACTTAGACCGACTTAGACCGCCTTAGACCGACTTAGACCGACTTAGACTGACTTAGACTGCCTTAGACCGACTTAGACTGCCTTAGACTGCCTTAGACTGACTTAGACCGACTTAGACCAACTTAGACTGCCTTAGACTGACTTAGACTGACTTAGACTGACTTAGACTGCCTTAGACTGCCTTAGACTGACTTAGACTGCCTTAGACTGCCTTAGACTGCCTTAGACTGCCTTAGACCGACTTAGACCGACTTAGACTGCCTTAGACTGACTTAGACTGACTTAGACTGCCTTAGACTGCCTTAGACTGACTTAGACTGACTTAGACTGACTTAGACTGACTTAGACTGCCTTAGACTGCCTTAGACTGACTTAGACTGACTTAGACCACCTTAGACCACCTTAGACCGACTTAGAAAGACTTAGACTGCCTTAGACTGACTTAGACTGCCTTAGATTGCCTTAGACCGACTTAGTCCAACTTAGACTGACTTAGACTGACTTAGACCGCCTTAGACTGACTTAGACTGACTTAGACTGCCTTAGACTTCCTTAGACTGCCTTAGACTGGCTTAGACTGCCTTAGACTGCCTTAGACTGACTTAGACTGACTTAGACTGACTTAGACAGACTTAGACCACCTTAGACCACCTTAGACTGACTTAGACCGACTTAGACCGACTGAGACTGACTTAGACTGACTTAGACTGCCTTAGACTGCCTTAGACTGACTTAGACCGCCTTAGACTGCCTTAGACTGCCTTAGACCGCCTTAGACTGCCTTAGACTGACTTAGACTGCCTTAGACTGACTTAGACCGACTTAGACTGACTTAGACTGCCTTAGACTGCCTTAGATTGCCTTAGACTGACTTAGATTGACTTAGACTGACTTAGACCGACTTAGACTGCCTTAGACCGACTTAGACTGCCTTAGACTGCCTTAGACTGAGTTAGACTGACTTACACCGCCTTAGACCGCCTTAGACCACCTTAGACCGACTTAGACTGACTTAGACCGCCTTAGACTGACTTAGACTGACTTAGACTGCCTTAGACTGCCTTAATTAGCCTGGCTTAGACTGCCTTAGACTGACTTAGACCGACTTAGACCGCCTTAGACCGACATAGACCAACTTAGACCGACTTAGACCGACTTAGGCTGACTTAGACTGACTTAGACTGACTTAGATTGCCTTAGACTACCTTAATTAGCCTGGCTTAGACTGCCTTAGACTGACTTAGACTGACTTAGACCGACTTAGACCGACTTAGACTGACTTAGACTGCCTTAGACTGCCTTAGACTATCTTAGACTGTCTTAGACCGCCTTAGACTGACTTAGACCGACTTAGACCGACTTAGACAGACTTAGACCGACTTAGACCGACTTAGACTGACTTAGACTGACTTAGACTGACTTAGACTGCCTTAGACCGCCTTAGACCGCCTTAGACTGACTTAGACCACCTTAGACCTCCTTAGACTGACTTAGACTGACTTCGACTGACTTCGACTGACTTAGACTTACTTAGACTGCTTTAGACTGACTTAGACTGACTTAGACTGACTTAGACTGACTTAGACTTACTTAGACTGCTTTAGACTGACTTAGACTGAATTAGACTGACTTGGACTTACTAAGACTGCTTTAGACTGCTTTAGACTGCATTATAGAATTGGCCTACACAAAAGTGTTCCAGTGGAACTGGGAGAGTAAAGCTTTATACATGTACTTTTGACTTCTTGATAAAAAGTTTAAAAAAAGTCATGAGAGTATCAATGCAAACGAACAGTGAATGGGTAGTTTTTCACTTTTTAATTTATGTGGAAATAGGTAAGTTTATATTTGCGTGTAGATATTTTGATTTTATTTTGTATAAGATATATTACTAAAATAATTACCAATTGTTGGACCAGGTGTGCAAAATATTATAATTTGTCAGTATCGTAATTAAAGTAAATATTGTAGTAAATATCGTAGTAATTATCCTAGAAATTAATCATAGTAATATCGTAATTATCGTAGTAATTAATTTTAGTAATTATCGTAATAATTATCGTAGTTATAAAATATTTAATGTGTCTTTATAAGCAGATTGCTTGATTTACAAGTTCAAAAGCTATTCAACTTTTCTATTCCAGTTTTTTAACTTTAGCACAAATACTGAAATGCAAATCAAGCCATTATTCGATATTTCAACATACACTTTCACTAAAACTGCTTGCATTTATTACAGTACATGTAGATGTACTGCATCTCGTGATTAAAGTAATTTAAAGCAATACACAGTCAATACAAGACTGACAAAAACAGTTTATATTTAAAATTGTCAAAACACTACAACTGTAATTAACAACAAATTATTTACAAAATTATACAGACAAATGTTTATTGAGCATTAATGTAAGATCTAAAGTACTTTGAGATCTTAATAACAATAAACCATTTGCACGAGGACGTAAACTAGCCTTGGGTGACTACAACTACCAGAATGCTTTGCCGGTGCGCTTAATTTATCAGCACTAGGATGCTAGCAAAGTATTCTGGTAGTTGTAGTTAACCCAACGCTATTTTACGTCCTCGTGCAAATGGCTTATTCAACAGAATTAACACGTAATCTAATGGTGTAGAAAGTCCACCTCTAGTCCAGTTTGCTTAATTAAGCAAAATATTACATATATGAGGTAAAACAAAGCATTCTTGCTACGAAATGTAGCGAGACATAATTAATTAATAGAATACAAACAGAAAATCTACCTCCAGGATAGTTTGAGTGCATCAATTAAAATAAAGTAGTTTTTCTCTCCAAACAAACTATCACGAAAACTGTTCTTGAGATAGATGTAGGTTTTATACATTCAAGAAAATTAAAGGTTTTTTTAATTAAAATCCATTTATAAACTAAACAACGGGCATGGCATTCTAATTTCACTCTTTTAATTTATCAATGAATTGTTGGAGTTGATCTTCAACGAACCGGTATGTTAGTTCCTTTTTCATTCTTATGTTTTCAAGTTTTTTCTTTATTTGTTTTTGTGTTTTTGCATTTACGCGATGGAAAACAGGATCTGTATTTATCAGGCTTGCATTAAAGCATTCAGTTAATTGTTCCTCTGCTGCTTGGTAGTTCTCTATTGCAAGTATTTCCGGGTCCATAATGATGTGCTACGATTAATTACTACGATATTTACTACAATATTTACTTTAATTACGATACTGACAAATTATAATATTTTGCTCACCTGGTCCAACAATTGGTAATTATTTTAGTAATATGTCTTATACAACATAAAATCAAAATATCTACACGCAAGTATAAACTTACCTATTTCCACATAAATTAAAAAGTGAAAAACTACCCATTCACTGTTCGTTTGCATTGATACTCTCTCATTGTAAAAAAACTGATCCCAAAACGACCTGGAAATTGATTAATTCACTTATTGGCAAAGTTAATAAACCCAGCCATGTGAATGAAATTCATGTAGGTGATAAAATCATTTCAGATGACAAAAGCATATCTGAGGCCTTTAACGAGTTCTTTATCAATATCGGGCCAAAATTAGCTGCTGAATCAACGAAACTGTCCAGCAATAACGTTGATACTTATATGAAAGACAGCTCAAACTTTCCACCTTTTCGTTTCTCGAACATCCCAGTGGAAAATGTCATGTTAACTCTTAAACAGCTGAATGTGTCGAAAAGTACAGGTCTCGACAAAATCCCAGCAAAGATATTAAAAATTTCTTCAGATATCATAGCTCCTTCTTTGACATTTATTTTTAACTTGTCACTTTCAACTGGGGTGTTCGTCGACGAATGGAAAAATGCACGAGTAAGCCCGATTTACAAAAAATGAGGATCGTCGTGACATGGGTAATTACAGACCAATTTCAATCCTACCAATAATAAGTAAGGTTTTCGAGAAAGAGGTTTTTCAGCAATTTTACGTTCACCTTAACAAAAACTCTCTGTTATCTAAATTTCAATCTGGCTTTCGGCCTTTTCACTCCACCGTATCAGCTTTAATCCAAATGTGCGATGCGTGGTTTGATAACATGGACAAAGGAAAATTAACAGGAGTAGTTTTCCTTGATATCCGAAAAGCGTTTGATTCTATTAATCATGAAATTTTACTTGAGAAATTGGAATATTACGGGGTATCTGAAATGGAACATACATGGTTCCAATCCTATCTTACCGCTCGACGTCAACAATGTTTTGTAAACGGTTTTCTCTCTTCGCAAAATGAAACAATATGCGGGATCCCTCAGGGTTCAATACTTGGCCCTTTACTCTTTTTAATATATATAAATGATCTACCTAACTGTCTAAAATCTACTACCCCTTGTTTATACGCTGATGATACTCAAGTTTTTGCCTCCTCTCTTGATGCTGTGGAGGTTATTAATAATTTAAATTCTGACCTAAATAATATAAGTGATTGGTTAACTGTAAATAAACTCCAGTCCCATTCCTCAAAAACAAAGTTCATGATTATAGGATCAGCGCATAATCTGAAAACTAAAACTGGCGATATACCAGGCACTGTCACCATAGATAATAATATCATCTCGCATGTTAACTCTCAGAAATGTCTGGGTGTTGATATCGATGAACGGCTTACTTTCGATATTCATATTGAAAATTTATGTAAAAAGGTGTGTTCTGGTATAGGCGCCCTAAGAAGAATTAAACATTTTGTCCCAAGGTGTTCCCTTGCAACACTTTATAAATCATTAGTCCAGCCTTATTTTGATTACTGTTCACCTTTATGGGATACATGTGGCAAGCTACTAAAAGATAAATTACAAAGACTTCAAAATCGTGCTGCAAGGGTCATAACGGGAGCAAATTATGATATACGTTCAATGGACGTATTAAACAGTTTACAATGGGATACCCTCCAAATTAGACGTGCAAGAGTAAAGGGCACTCTAGTCTACAAAATCCTAAATGGGCAATCTGCGCCGTGTCTGCGAGACGGTTTGACAAAGCTTAAAGATATTAATAAAAATTATAATCTCAGAAATATTGAAACTGATCTAGCACTTCCAAAGCCAAACACTAATTTTCTCAAGCGTAGTTTTAAATATAGTGGTTCAATGCTGTGGAATAATTTACCAACTGAGGCAAAAAAGGCAACGTCACTTTATGAATTTAAGAATAGACTTGCCACCTTGCCTTTTGCTGAAACATGCTGACCCGGTTGCTTTAATACTTAGTTTTTAGATTATATTTCAGACTTACATTACGCTACATTACTTGTTAGTTAGTTAGTTAGTTAGTTAGTTAGTTAGTTAGTTAGTTAGTTAGTTAGTTAGTTAGTTAGTTAGTTAGTTAGTTAGTTAGTTAGTTAGTTAGTTAGTTAGTTAGTTAGTTAGTTAGTTAGTTAGTTAGTTTGTTTGTTAGTTTGTTATTTAGTTAGTTTTTAGGTAGGTAAGTTTAAATATACGCCCCTCCTGGAAATCAACTTCTATTATAAGTTGTGTGAGGCCAGCGTATTAAAATAAAGATGATGTATGTATGACTTTTTTTAAACTTTTTATCAAGAAGTCAAAAGTACATGTATAAAGCTTTACTCTCCCAGTTCCACTGGAACACTTTTGTGTAGGCCAAATCTAAGGTAGTCGAATGCAGTCTAAAGCAGCCTAAGTCAGTCCAAGTCAGTCTAATTCAGTCTAAGTCAGTCTAAAGCAGTCTTAGTAAGTCTAAGTCAGTCTAAGTTAGTCTAAGGCAGTCTAAGTCGGTCTAAGGCAGTCTAAGGCAGTCTAAGTCAGTCTAAGGCAGTCTAAGTCGGTCTAAGGCAGTCTAAGGCAGTCTAAGTCGGTCTAAGGCAGTCTAAGGCGGTCTAAGGCAGTTTAAGGCGGTCTAAGGCAGTCTAAGTCAGTCTAAGGCAGTCTAAGTCAGTCTAAGGCAGCCTAAGTCGGTCTAAGGCAGTCTAAGACAGTCTAAGGCAGTCTCAGGCGGTCTAAGGCGGCCTAAGTCGGTGTAAGTCGGTCTAAAGCAGTCTAAAGCAGTCTAAGGCAGTCTAAGGCAGTCTAAGGCAGTCTAAGGCAGTCTAAGGCAGTCTAAGGCAGTCTAAGGCAGTCTAAGTCGGTCTAAGGCAGTCTAAGGCAGTCTAAGTCAGTCTAAGTCAGTCTAAGGCAGTCTAAGGCAGTCTAAGTCAGCCTAAGTCAGTCTAAGGCAGTCTAAGGCAGTGTAAGTCAGTCTAAGTCAGTCTAAGGCAGTCTAAGTCAGTCTAAAGCATTCTAAAGGCAGTCTAAGGCAGCCTAAGTCAGTCTAAGTCAGTCTAAGTCAGTCTAAGTCAGTCTAAGTCGGTCTAAGGCGGTCTAAGGCAGTTTAAGGTGGTCTAAGGCAGTCTAAGGCAGTCTAAGTCGGTCTAAGTCGGTCTAAGTCAGTCTAAGGCAGTCTAAGGCAGTCTAAGGCAGTCTAAGTCAGTCTAAGTCAGTCTAAGTCAGTCTAAGGCAGTCTAAGGCAGTCTAAGTCAGTCTAAGGCAGTCTCAGTCAGTCTAAGTCAGTCTAAAGCAGTCTAAGGCAGTCTAAGGCAGTCTAAAGCAATCTAAGTCAGTCTAAGTCAGTCTAAGTCAGTCTAAGTCAGTCTAAGTCGGTCTAAGGCGGTCTAAGGCAGTTTAAGGTGGTCTAAGGCAGTCTAAGGCAGTCTAAGTCGGTCTAAGTCGGTCTAAGTCGGTCTAAGTCGGTCTAAGTCAGTCTAAGTCAGTCTAAGTCAGTCTAAGTCAGTCTAAGGCAGTCTAAGGCAGTCTAAGGCAGTCTAAGGCAGTCTAAGGCAGTCTAAGGCAGTCTAAGTCAGTCTAAGTCAGTCTAAGTCAGTCTAAGTCGGTCTAAGGCAGTCTAAGGCAGTTTAAGGCAGTCTAAGGCAGTCTAAGTCGGTCTAAGTCGGTCTAAGTCGGTCTAAGTCGGTCTAAGGCAGTCTAAGGCAGTCTCAGGCGGTCTCAGGCAGCCTAAGGCGGCCTAAGTCGGTCTAAGGCAGTCTAAGGAAGTTTAAGGCAGTCTAAGGCAGTCTAAGTCGGTCTAAGTCGGTCTAAGGCAGTCTAAGGCAGTTTAAGGCGGTCTAAGGCAGTCTAAGGCAGTCTAAGGCAGTCTAAGGCAGTCTAAGCTGGTCTAAGTCGGTCTAAGTCAGTCTAAGGCAGTCTAAGGCAGTCTAAGTCAGTCTAAGGCAGTCTAAGGCAGTCTCAGGCGGCCTAAGGCGGTCTAAGTCGGTCTAAGGCAGTCTAAGGAAGTCTAAGTCAGTCTAAGTCAGTCTAAGTCAGTCTAAGTCAGTCTAAGGCAGTCTAAGTCAGTCTAAGTCAGTCTAAGTCAGTCTAAGTCAGTCTAAGTCAGTCTAAGTCAGTCTAAGTCAGTCTAAGTCTGTCTAAGGCAGTCTAAGGCAGCCTAAGTCAGCCTAAGTCAGTCTAAGTCAGTCTAAGTCGGTCTAAGTCGGTCTAAGGCAGTCTAAGGCAGTCTAAGGCAGTCTAAGGCAGTCTAAGGCGGTCTCAGGCGGTCTAAGGCGGCCTAAGGCGGCCTTAGTCGGCCTAAGTCAGTCTAAGGCAGTCTAAGGCAGTCTAAGGCAGGCTAAGTCAGTCTAAGTCGGTCTAAGTCGGTCTAAGGCGGTCTAAGGCGGTCTAAGGCGGTCTAAGGCAGTCTAAGGCAGTCTAAGGCAATCTAAGTCGGTCTAAGGCAGTCTAAGGCGGTCTAAGGCGGTCTAAGGCAGTCTAAGTCAGTCTAAGTCAGTCTAAGGCGGTCTAAGGCAGTCTAAGGCAGTCTAAGGTGGTCTAAGGCAGTCTAAGGCGGTCTAAGGCAGTCTAAATCAGTCTAAGTCAGTCTAAGTCAGTCTAAGTCGGTCTAAGTCGGTCTAAGTCTGTCTAAGGCGGTCTAAGGTGGTCTAAGTCAGTCTAAGGTGGTCTAAGGCGGTCTAAGGCAGTTAGGGCAGTCTAAGGCAGTCTAAGGCAGTCTAAGGCGGTCTAAGGCGGTCTAAGTTGGTCTAAGTCTGTCTAAGTCAGTCTAAGTCGGTCTAAGGCAGTCTAAGGCAGTCTAAGGCAGTCTAAGTCGGTGTAAGGGAGTCTAAGTCGGTCTAACTCAGTCAAAGTCGGTGTAAGGCAGTCTAAGGCAGTCTAAGTCGGTCTAAGTCGGTCTAAGGCGGTCTAAGGCAGTCTAAGTCAGTCTAAGGCGGCCTAAGGTGGTCTAAGGCAGTCTAAGGTGGTCTAAGGACTAAGGCGGTCTAAGGTGGTCTAAGTCAGTCTGAGGTGGTCTAAGGTGGTCTAAGGCAGTTAGGGCAGTCTAAGGCAGTCTAAGGCAGTCTAAGGCGGTCTAAGGCGGTCTAAGTTGGTCTAAGTCTGTCTAAGTCAGTCTAAGTCGGTCTAAGGCAGTCTAAGGCAGTCTAAGACAGTCTAAGTCGGTGTAAGGGAGTCTAAGTCGGTCTAACTTAGTCAAAGTCGGTCTAAGGCGGTCTAAGGCAGTCTAAGTCAGTCTAAGGCGGCCTAAGGCGGTCTAAGGCAGTCTAAGGCGGTCTAAGGACTAAGGCGGTCTAAGGCAGTCTAAGGCAGTCTAAGGAGGACTAAGGCGGTCTAAGGAGGACTAAGGCGAGTTAAGTATGCTTCTCTTCCCAAAAAGCTCCTCTATTTCGGTTGCTCATATATCGAGAAAGGGCCCCTTTTTCCACGTGTTGACTTTGTGACTGCGATCGTTTGTTTGAATTCGTGTCGGTCACTGAGATCAGTGGTGTCGGTATTCGTATGTTTGTTTCAAACCTTTCCAAAAACAGTAAGTAAAGTTTAGGTATATCTCTTGGATTCGTTATATGTTCATGTTTTCTGGCCTTATTTTAATAGAGATACTGTAGAGCTTGTCAGGCTCAACTTGCTAAAAGCTTCAAGGGAACTCATGTGTTATTGGATATAAATAGGTTTTCACTTTTTAGACGTTTGCTGTTTTCCCAAAGGCGAGACCGAGTGAAGCGGAAATATACGTCCATGTTGAAAAGCGAATTTATGATCGATAATGGGACTCATTCAGTCGTGCAATACTGGGGTAGTGTTCGCTGAAACACGATGCTTTTGGTAAGCTGGAAATATACTGTTATAAAGAATTGTAAAATGTTTTGTATATAATGCTAGGCACTGTAGTGCTAAATTAAACGCATAGTACATTTCTGGTTCAGTCAAGAGGCGCTTTTATACACTGAATAGAAGCACACGTGACGTTAGTTCAGCCATGTGCTAATACTGGGGATCAGTTCAAGCTACACTCCACAATAGAAGATACTATCGCAAGTGAAGTGCTGCCAAAAATGGGATGAAAACCTTTAGCCTACTCCGCAGACAACTCGGTGCAGTCTGTGGCCCATGTGACACCCCCTTGCCCACTCCATGTGAGTTTGCCCACTCCACCCAAGTTTGCCCATGTTACCCAAGTTTTCCCACTCCACCCAAGCTTACCCACTCTACCCGAGTTTGCCCACTCCATCTGAGATTGCCTACCCCACCCAAGTTTGCCCACTCCACCGAAGTTTACCCACTCCACCCACGTTTGCCCACTGTCTCCACCCATGTTTGCCCACTCCACCCGAGTTTGCCCACTCCACCCAAGTTTGCCCTTGATGTGTGTTCAATTGTACTATGTACAGTGGAAGTTAAAATAATTCCTAAGCTTATTTGTCTGCAGAATCAATTGAAGCAATATTGTTCTTTTTCTCTTCAAGTCTTTTTAGTTTTGAACCACAGTGTGGACTTTAAACTTGTTTGCGATGGGCCAGAGAATTCCCATATCAGGTACAGATATTTATAGTATACATGTACAGTAACCCACCATTTGTAACACACCATCTGATTTAGTTTTGCCAGTCATAATTTTTTGCATGCATTTGACAGTATACTTCAATTCAAGGTACAGCTAGTGTACATATATATTCCAATATATAATACAGTGTGCTGATTTTATCTGAAGGGATGAGGCATTTTGAAAAAGGTATTAATCAAAGTAAGTGATATAGTGCAAGTCTTGTTGTTAGCATTAGTCAGACAGAACTTTTTTGCTTACTCTGTTTTGTACTGTTGTACAAGTTTCTGGTACCCTATAATGTTGAGCCAAGTGAAAAAATTGTAAACTGGCACCAAGATTTTTAGCAATGAAATGCTGAGTGTTGGTTTGTTTATATCAGGACATTGTCATTTGTCTTTGGCTTTAACCCTTTCACTCTTGAATTAACTTAACCCCCTTATCGCCAATACACCCGGAATTAATTTTACTAAACAAAACAAAATCCAACTTGTAGTTTCTATTCAAAAATATCAAGAAAACTACAAGTCAATATGAAAAATGTTCTAGAGTGAACATGAGTTTAATAATGTAGAGTAAAAATATTTACATATAAAAGCAGTCCTGAAAATAATTTTTTTCACCCTGCATGTCACAATGACCAGCATCACTCAAATTGTGCCTGTCATAAAATGAAATGTACAGTACCCATCACCAAACAAGGGAAATTTATACATGATAAAATGAAAAATGTGACAATGTAATAACATTTCTACTAGTAATGTAATTGCAGTTACTGTACTCAGGCTCAATCAGCACTGCAAAGTTTATTTGAGCAGTTTTCTATAAATTTGTATTTTATTCATATACAATACCCTATGAGTATGCATACAGTATGATTACATTTACACCATTAAGATACTCAGGTGGTAATATTCCACCATTGGGCGATTCCATGTGTGTCGTACGGGACAACTGGAGTAGTTTTTTGTCTTTTAATAATTGCAGTAGCATTCTTTATCACCTTTATTTTGAAGGTTGTTTGATATCTAACTTATAGAATGTTGAACAGATTATGTAAATCTGTTTGTTCTATATAATAACGTAATTTATAAGATATGTCGTACGGGACAATCAGAGGACATGACTTTAGTTAAAACATTTTCAAATGCAAAAGTCTGTCCACAAAAATCAAATGCAAAAGTCTGGCCTTGGTCAGTCCACAAAAATCAAATTAGCCTGAAAGTTGAAACAATGTAGAAGCTTGGGAAAATAAAACAGTGTTGTACAGGACACAATGTTTAATTAATAACTTTTGGCTAGAATTTTGGATTGTGAAACCCATAAAAATATTGTACTGTGAAGATTATATGATCACAAGTTCTTTTTAAATTAGATAATAAAAATTACATAATTTTAGTGTAATAACATATTTTGCAATGTACTTATTGAAAGTCAGAAAACTGGGACAAAATAATTCGTCTGTTCTCAGTAACCAAAGCTGGAGGACCTTCAAGTTTCTTCACAATACAACTTTGCTTGTAAAAGATCTTGTCAGGTTGATCTGGCCACTTGAAATACTTTCCAGCTCTGTGCATCACACATACCTCAAATTCTCCATTCAAGGTGCTAGTAACTTCACCAGGATACTGCTGGTCATCGTAGAGTACCACACACCAATCTCCAACATCAAGTGCTTGAATTGATGTCAATGCTGAATCTGGAGCTGGAAATACTGTAGATGTACATATATCTGCATGGTTTACGTGAGTACCTGTAGCAGCTTTTTCTGCAAGGGCCTTCTCATACAGCTGGATCTTACCAATGATAGGATTACAGCATGCCACATGCATCTTCATGATGCCAGGGAAACCAGCAACATCATTCCAAGGTGCCATTTCATTGATGCGCTCATCAACCTCCTCTTGTGAGACGTGAATGACAGTAGTTTTGTTCAAAAGCCTTCCTGCAGTTCTTCACTGTTCTTGCAAAGTCCTTTGATGACTGTACCACTGCCCCTTCTGTCTTCTTGCTCATCACTTCAGTCCTAACTATTGACTTGGCACGACCTCCAATACCATCGACAATGCCTTTACCATGGCTTGTGGCAAAGTATTTCCAGGTAAACTTGCATCCATATTCCTTGCATAAAATCTGCAGGAGTTTCATCATATATCTATTCTTAAATTCAGACGAGGGACCATCTGTCCAAATTACTTGCTTGGTTACACCCTGACTACAGTGGAATCAAATAGTACTTGTAAAGAGTGTCTACAAACACTGCCACAGTGTCCTTTGTTTTATCCTTTGTGTCTGAACATACAAGGAATGTCTTGCATACACCATTATGCATTGTTGCTGCTGTGAACAAAGTCACACTAACTCGACTCCATTGCAAAGTACATTTGCAAAATTCTGAGGGCTGGATTTGCCTGGTCGTCCAGAAACTGCTTTGCCTGAATTCGTTTGACATTAATTTGAGTTCATTTGACATTCCTCGTGTAATACTGACTGCAGCTTTTTCTGCTTTTTTCCACCCTCGGTTTCTTGATCACTGAATTCCCATTCCCTCCAAGACACCATCTGCTCTGGTGGTAGGCTTGTGTCCAGCTTCTTTGCTCTGGAACATTCAGTGCAATCAGCCTGCCAACACTTGGAATTTAGCATCCCGTACCAAAAATTTGAGCGAGACGGCAGCGAGATTCGGGCCAGTTAAATGAGCGAGACATGAACGAAAATTGAACCTGACGATAATAAGCGTGACATGGCGGTACTGAAACGTGACATTTTTAACCAATTTGAACGAGCATCGAGCACGAATTTTGGCACGCCATGACATTTTTATGGCCTGATTCTGGCCAGATTATAGTTGGTCATTTTATGGCTGTAACATATGGTTTCTGATGTCATTGTAACCGGAAAAATAAACATGCGATGAATAACGCGATAACGCACACACACTATAATGCACCTTCAGGCTTCAGATCGCAAAGATATCACGACAGTGAGACATATCAACGAAATGTTCTTATTTTTAATACAACAATAGATTAATATACACATTTAGCAAAAGCAACTTGGATTCTTATAAACAAACAAAACAGAAATATACTGGAAACTAAACGTGGTTAATACTTAATTTTACTGTAACGCGTGTTATATCTGTGTCCATCAACATATTGCTTCTGATCCTTGAACATCCTTCACACTTTAATTGAGTTTGGCGACTGACCTTGTTTGCGTCGAGCGTAACTAACTTTTTGCGTTATGGCTTCAATTTGTTTTCCAACTGGGGGAGCCATCTCATTCGCGACACAAGGATATTACATAGTCTATACATAAAAAAAGAAATGAAAGAAGCAGCTTTAAAATAACAGGAAAGGTAAGTCAAATCTACTGATATTCGCGAGTCGCGGCGCCATCGGCCATCAAGATAAACATTTAATGCATATGCTGGCATCTGGACATGCGAGCATATATATATATATATATATATATATATATATATATATATATATATATATATATATATATATATATATATATATATATCGCACTACTTTTTTGAGAGTTGAGATCGTACACCTACTGCTTAAAAATCAGAAACAAATATTGATAACTACTCACCTCAACTGGTTTAAAATTGGCGGTTGAGACGTCAGGTTATCTTGATGCAGGCCTTCTGAAGGCGAAGAGAAGTGATCAGGTCTCCATCTTTTGTATTAAGTCGTCCACAGAAACATTTTGCCCCTCTACGATCGCCTTCTTTATGTGGATATGTAGATCTGCGGAATAACGGTCTAACAGATGTCTGTTCTCTGCGGTCAGAAAAATAAAGGCAAAGGCTAATTTAGCCACCTTGAATTGTATTTATTGGCATGTAAAACCTTGCATGTTTGTTAAGGCTAACATCAAACTAAAAACGTCGAGCTCTATATAACTAGGACCTATGTGTTGATTTCAACCGAACACTTCTGATTTGCGCGCCAAAATTTGTGTCTGGTTAATCTAACCCTTTCTTCCAAAGTTTTTGTCTAGAATGCTCCTTATAAGGCCTTTACTATCCATAGTATACTGGTAAATAAACTGAATTGATTCACTTACGTTTTGAAGAAACTTGAAGAACAACGCCGACGAATATTTGCTGTTTACCATGCATGCACCACTTCACCTCGACTTCTCACGCACTTCAAATGCATCTCTGAGAATGCACCGCGACTTCGGAATGACACTGTCTTGTCACTTGTAAAGTAAATACAACCATAGAAAATATTGGTCATGATTGAATAAAAAATATGTTGTGTACAAGAATCTTTGTCGGTTCCAAGATGAGCTCTTCGAGCGATCAGTTCAACGACAACGACAAACTCAAATTGCGCGCCTACACTAATCTGGTCACGGGACAAAAATTCCACGTCTACAAGCAGCCAATCAGCAGAGTTAACTGCCTATCGCTATCATGTTAAATATGTCGCTCAATTCGAAACGAAAATCTTCTAAAAAGACCAGATGTGAGGACGGAGATTTTATAGATGTTGTCGAAGACTTAACATTTGTAGAACGTAATCATGAGTTAAATGATAGAAAAGGCACTGAATCCACTGATAAATTTAGCAGATCATCGTTAGATGAAGAACGTGCTGATCAAGACAAGAACACTCCACAGGATAAGCAACAGCTGTACCCTGGAGCAAAAGTCACAATTGGCGCAGTATGGTGCTTCTATCTCTATTCACCATCAGGGTAGCAATAGCATTTCTCTCTGACGAAGGGCCTTCGCTCGAAACGTTAGACTCCTACGTTCTCTGTTTCGGCAGTATATCTAACCTTACTATATTTCGATTGTTGTTTCTACACTGCCTACGCAGCACGCTACTTTTATAGCAATAGCATGCATGTTTACTTCCCCTTTAGAATATTTTATAAGTACATCGATTTCTGAGCATTAACATTTGCAAAATCGTTTGCAAGGTTAAAATCGGCGTTAAAATTCGGACATTCTCTGCTAATTAGCCGTTATCAGCTATTTTCCCCATAACTCCCCCCCCCCCCCCCCTAAAATTGCTTTGCCCAATCACTTAAATTTTCACGCTTATTCTTGTTGGGTTTTGGCTAAGAAGCGAGTCTCTAGAGCCTGACAAAAGTCATGCTTAACGGCGACATGCAGATTTTAAAATAGATTAGCTTTGTCACGCTTATTTTTGCTATGTTTTGGCTGAGAAAAGAGCCTGACAAATGTCATGCTGAACCATGACACACGAGATAACATCTGTTTCGTTTTGTACCGTTCTCATTAGCAATAATTCCAACGATAATCTGGCGGTACAAGTCTCTTCTCTTCAGGATATGGCAAGACAAATCAGATATCTCGCTTTGTCTTGCTTACTTAACGTCTAAGATTTAGCTTTATGGTCAGATTCTGGCCAGATTCTCGCTATGTCAGGTTGTAATTTTTGGTACGGGATTGTATCACACAGTACAGATTCCCAGAATTCGGTTGAATTGTACTGAATATGTAGCCCTTTTAGTCGTGACATGAAATTTTCATGGACTCTGCACCTGCACTGATCAGCTGGTGTTTCATGTACCAGAAATACATTCTTTGGTCGCAAGGAACAGAATTTGGAAAAGCCAATCTTATTCTCTGGATGTGTTTCAATAAAAATTGTAAAGGCTTCTCTGAGAAACATTGTTAGATAATACTTCCTCTCCTTAACTTTCTTTCCATCTATCCATATTGTCACCTCATCTTTCATTCCTGGCATTGTGTATATATGAATTTTTGGTTCATAAAGTCATGAATAAAGTTTCATAAGAATTCATAAAGTAGCTCATGAATAGTTCATGAATAAGTGTGTGCACATAATATAAATACCCATATTCTTGAAAGAAGTATTTCATGAACATTTCATGTTCTTTTATGATCTTGG
Organism: Corallium rubrum; assembly: GCA_964035015.1. NCBI lineage: Eukaryota > Metazoa > Cnidaria > Anthozoa > Scleralcyonacea > Coralliidae > Corallium > Corallium rubrum. The sequence goes on along the minus strand of CAXIUP010000267.1, from coordinate 48,579 downwards.
TTCATACTAGCTCATGAACAGTTCATGAATATTTGTGAACATTAAAGCCTGGTTCAAACTTGGAAACAAGCATAAACATAAGGATAAGCACAAGTCTGTTCACACATGTGAAACAAGCACAAGGAAAAGCAGCATACGCTCGTCCTGGTGATGACAGATTCAACATGGCAGTCAACGAAGAGGAAAGGATGTTAATGTTGTTACTTCTGTTGCTTATTCGTTGCCAAAGACAATGAAGAAATCATTGAAGAGTTGCACAAAGAGGCCATTCCATAATTATGTGTGTGACATCTAGATAACATAAGCTTACAATGCAATTGGGCGATTCTCCCATAACGTGTGTGATATTCAGACAACATTTTTGTTATTCCTCTGGGCTTCACAATTTACAAATATTTGGGGGCTGATTAATTATAGGATATTCATTGAGTCTTAGGTTCTGTTTATAAGCATACATGGGTAGCATAACTTTTTCACTCCCCTTCTTAGAGATATCAATGCAAATGTGATGTGTCACGTGTGTTACTCATAATTTAACTGTTTTTTTGTTAAGTTTTTTCTTCCAATAATGCTGTAGTTGTGGAGTGAAATTTTCGAAAGCCAAATTGACAATTACTTAGAATTCCAAATTTAGTTAAGTAATTGTATAGTTGATCATATAGAATTCTCTCCATAATTTTGCTAATAACTGGTAGAACTGAAATTGGTCTGTATTTTTCTGCCAGATTACGTTGACCATTTTTAAAGAGAGGTATTACTCTAGCCATTTTCCATTCATCAGGGAAAAGGGATAGAGCAATAGCCTGATTAAAAATATAAGTCAGTGAATCTGAAATAACAGGTGCAGCTATCTTAATAATTTTACAAGAAATCTTATCAATGGCAGTGGCTTTGTTGCTAGAAATGCAGGAGATGGTAGACATTACTGATGGTAGTAGGTTGAAACGCAGCAAATTCTGATTTGGTATTCTTAATGTAATTTTCAAACTCACAATTTGACATTTCAATTTTGCTGGCTAAATCTGGACCGATATTTGAAAAATAATTGTTAAAGCCCTCTGCAATATCTTCAGGATTTGTTAAAATTTCTCCTCCTATATCTAGTTCATTTACCACTGTCTGTTTGTTTTGTCTACCTAGTAAATTGTTTATAGTTTTCCAAGCCTGTTTTGGATTATGTTTTTGACCAGCAATTTTTAAGGAATAATAATCTTTTTTAGCATTTCTTAGCTCTATATTCACTTTATTTCTAGTTTGTTTGTAATTGAACCAATCTGTTTCAAGGTTTGTTAAAATGGCTTTTCTTTTTAATTTGTCCCTTTTATTTATAAGTTTCTTTATGTCGCTTGTAATCCAAGGAACCTTTTTTGATCTAATTTTTTTGTGTTGAATTGGTGCATGCTTATCAAGGACTTCTAAGAACATTTTTTTCCACATTTCCCACATAGCATTTGGATCTGCAGCAAAAAAAAATATATATTCCCAGTACTGTCTCTGTAGTTCTCTGACAAATTTTTGTTCATTAAAAATTTTTCATGTTCCTAATCTCAATAGTATTTTCTTGTTTTTTTATAATTGAAATTTTCCTGATCACAAATACTAGACTATGGTCACTAATACCTGTGTGGATGACGCCAGAATCAGATGTTTTCTCTGGTGTATTAGTGACAATGTGATCGATTAGACTGGTAGTTGTCATAGTTATTCGAGTAGCCTGATCGATCAATTGTGATAATTGGTATAATTCATATAATGATTTAATTTTCTTTGTTGGTGCATTCAAATCATTATCTGTTTTTAACATATCACAGTTAAGTCACCAGGAATATACATTTCTTTATCTTCATCATCAATAGCTTTGATTAGTTTTTCCAAATTATCAAAAAACTCAGAGGGTGCATTGGGTGGCCTATAGACAGTTGTAACAAGAAATGGTTTGCCATGTGGTTTCATAATTTAAATACAAACAGCCTCAAGTTCAGGTGGAATCAGGTCATGCCTTATATTATAGTTGATAGAGTTACGTAAATAGATACAAACTCCACCCCCATTTCTCGACCTATCTTTTCGAATAATGTCATAATTATTAATTTGAACCGTATTATCATTTATACTGGAATCAAGCCGTGTTTCATTGAAGGCAATGAGATCTATATGCTTGCTGGACATTGAATATCTTATTTCATCAATATTTTTGGGCAGACTAACAATATTTAGAAAAGCCATCTTAAAACCTCTTTTGCTAGGAACCGAGACATTACGACTATCTAGTGTTTCATTATCTGATTCACATATTGTAGATATGTTATCCAGTCTCTCTTTTGATTCAGACTGTAAACTTGGCGAAAAAAATGGTTATCTGTAGTAACTGGCCCGATGCTATTTACCACTTGAGTAGATTTAAGATAAGTGCAGAATGCACCGCCTAGTACCTTATCACCCACTTTGTTTAAGTGTAAGTGTAAGTGTAAGTTTGATCTATTTAGAGAGGATTTGTCTATATGATCATTGCTCCACTATATGAGTGGACAACGGATTGACCACCTGAAGCTCTCTCAATTTTTTGTTGATCAATATGTTTCACCATTGAATCACCGATCACCAGAGTTTTCTTCGTTCCTTTACTAGGCTTCTCCTCGGGTTTCTTTGACGTTGTAATCATAGATTTGTTGATACGGGATTTTTGTTTGGGTGCGCTTGTTTGCTTCTTTCGAAGACTGTTAAACTTTGATTTTTCCTTTGAACGATATTCAAGGACTTGGTCATGGATATTTTGATCATTTTCTTGACTTTGTGTGGACTCTGGCGCTGAATCATTTTCATCTTCGAGAATTTCGAATTGATTCTCTATTTGGATTGGGATACTTGTATCTTTGATTGGTAGATTTTCTTTTGTAGAGTTCGTTTTTCCCTCTATTTTAACCCACTCTGTTTGTTTCATGTCCAGAATGTTCTTTATAGCGTTGTTTTCAATTGTTAATTCTGTCACTGTTGCTACGAGCGATTCGATTTCAGCCGCCATTTTGTTCTTGTCTTCGAGCAAGGGTTTTATCTTTTCATCTGATTCCGCCACTCGCATTTTGGTGTTCTGGTACTCTTCTTCGTGTTTGGATTTAATTTCAGTTATTATGTGCATTACTTTTGAAATTTCATCATCGTAGGTCTTACAATTCTGACATGCCGACTGTTTTGTTTTGTCCTCGGTGACGCCATTGTGAACCATGTGTTCGCTCGCATGGTTTGTTTTCATTTCCATGATTTGTGTCGTTTATATGACTAGCGTAGCTCTTTAGGGTTGCCAACAGTTGATTTTCGTCATTATCTTGCAAGATGATTACTTTTTGTCTGTTGATCCATGCCATTTTATACAGAATTCAGGATTGCTGAACTGTATTGATTCGCCACGAGGCGACGACCACCGTCCGTTCAGTTGTAAATCGGTTTCTATAAACGCTTTTAATGATTCTAAGTCACCGTTCCACAACAAGTCATTGATGCACAGACATAAGAACTTAGATTTTATAATTTCTGAATGAGTAACGCTGTTTATTTGTCGAGATATTTGTAAAGATGAAGAGCACACGTTTTCGCTGCCATCCGCCATGATGTCCAACACAATGCAGTTTCTCCACTTTGATCCCATCATAAGTATCTTCCACAGAACTGAAGGCCTTGCTGTCACCATCAGATACCATCCACTTGTATCTGATCTTTGTGAAGATCCGTACGAAATTACAGCTCCTTTCACTTCCATTGCAGATGAACTACCAGTAAAATGTATGCCGCATTCACCTGATACAACATACTCAATTTTTCGATTTTCAAATTCTTCATCTGATTTGCACTGTGCTTTTCTTAGAGCACATCGCTGACAGGCTTTGGAGATCAATTGGTAATCTATAACTTCTCCAATGTCCATAGCAATAACAAACAACTCCAGTAAGGGATGTAAAACCTCTCTTTGCCCAAGTACCATTGAAGCTCACCACAGCATCCACAAGCGCATCTATACCTTTACGACCATTTTCTTTCAAAATGCGTTGTCGAAGCCTTTGTGCAGCCTGTTTCATATGTTGTTTTGTTTCTAACTCGAGGGCATCTACAATTGCTTTTAGATGATGATAGTAGGCTCTTTTACTCAAACAAGGCATATTCATAATGCTGCAGAATGATGCCAAACTTTCATAACCATCACCACTCAGTCAGGGACGTAGCGAAGCCTTGGAAGTTGGGGGGGGGGGGGGGTGTATGGTGGTTATTTACCTGATTTGAAAAATATTTTGGAAATTTACCTGAAATTTAACTGCATATTATTTAGGTGGTCTCACGTCAACACATTATTTCCCGTTCCCATGCACCAAGTTCTTATTATACATACATTGAGGTACTAATATTTACAAGTTCACAAAGTCTCAAGTCCTAAAATTTCAAAAGCTGAAAACGCACGAATAGTGATTAGTGAATATATATATATATATATATATATATATATATATATATATATATATATATATATATATATATATATATGTTTTAAAAGTTAGTTAAAAGCTTCTTCATTCGATCGACAGTCGTCGGTTTTTCAAGATTGACCATTTTTTTGCCAGCTTATTGACTTCGACGGCGTCAGTGATATCCTTTTCTGCAGCAAGAATCATGCAATCATTCAAACGTTCTTCTGATATCTTGTTTCGTGAATAGCTGTTCACAATCTTCATTAGACTGAATGATCGCTCGTTCGTAACAACGGCTGGAGCGGCTGTTAGAAATAACTTTGTAAACCTTGGCAGCCAACTTGTAGAGTCCATGATTCCGGGCTGTTTTAAGAGCGATTTTTGCAGCGATCGTGTATGTCATCGGTTTTGCTTCTAAACCTTCTGACTGGCGTTCATCTTGTTCTCGTTTATGTTCCTTCATCGCATACTCAAAGAAAACTGCCAATTCGCTGTGAATTGCTCCACTTGATTCACGTGATAATACTGACGGGAACATAGCTACCAATATTCGCATGTCCTCGACTGTTCCTGGCCTTTCTGGATGCAGCACTTTCAGGAAAGGTTCGAACGTGTCTTTGAGAGAATTCCCTTTCTCCATCAATGTGGTGCACAATTGGTCGATGAACTTGAAAAATTCGGTGCGATAAAAAGTAGGGATGCTTGCCAGCTCCACAGCTGTTGATTCTGGTTGATTGTCTAGTCGTTTAGAAGGCCTCCTTATTCTGTGTAACCTGGAAAAATCAGCAACTGGGTCAGCGCCGATATTCCGAGCCACTGCCATTGCAGCTTGTACTTGGTTGTCGATCGCTTTATCATCCACTCGCATTTTCTGTAGACAATCTTGTGTTGACTCTATCGCAATGAGGGCACCGGCAATATCAACTGTCTCTCCTTGAAGGAAGTCGGCGAGTAGTTTTGTCTTGTACATGACGTTCTTCAGAAACATTATTCCGCAGATGAAGTCGATGTTGACAATGTTGTTAATCAGTGCCAGCGCTTTGGTCTTTGACTCTTTGTCACAGGATCTTGACTCTTTTATTGTATCGAGAGCTGATAGAATAGCTTCTAGACTTCTCCAAACAGCTTCAACAGATTCGGGTCGGGCTGTCCATCTTGTCTTGGAAAGGTTTCGCAACTGCAGGTAGTTTTCAACTTCATGAGATTTCTGCTGTAATTCTTCATGCCTTTTTGTGCTGCTGGTAAAAAATACGAAAATCTGCTCCAAGACCGTGAACACCTTACCAATTAATGGCGAGGCTGTACAACCGTGCTCTACCACCAGATTTACACCATGCGGAGTGCACTTTGTGTAAGGGATCTTTCTCTCTAACAATTCACTAAGCTTCTGTTGGGCGCCATTAAACTTTCCAGACATACTTGCAGTTGAATCGTAGGTTTGGAACATAACAGTAGACAATGGAATGTCAGATTGTTTCAAACACTTCACAATATCTTTTGCCTGTCCAGCTCCAGTCTTGTCTTTTGTTACTGCGATCCTCACCAAACGTTCTTTAGGCATGCAGGATTCAGCATCGACATAACGGACAGCAACAGAGAGCTGATCACTGCGACTCACGTCTGGTGTGGTGTCTGCCATAACTGAGCAGAAACCAGCATTTTTCACACAAGTGCTTATTCTGCTTCTCACCTCCTCGCCCAGTAGGCTAATGAACTCATTCTGACTTTGTGGACTTAGGTACGTCGTGTGGTGCTTACGCGCAGAACGGTTATCTATCCAGGCTTTCATCACTGGGTTATGGCGCGAAAGAAGTTCGACAATCTGGCGGAAATTTCCGTCTTCATCAGCGTTGCTTCCACGAAATGCCATCCCATTTCTTGCTAAGGTTTTAGCCACGTCAAAGAGCACCTCGATAACTTCTCTGTTCTTCTCCTTTTCGGTTTCACTGTCGATGATGCCTCTTCGCTGCTGCTTTGTCAACAATGTATCGATCTGGCCACCTTCGCGGACAAAGTTGGTGTAGTCACGGAGTGCAGAGGTGTGGGCGGCACAGCTAAAGTGCGTCTCAAGCTTTCCGGCTTTGTTTTTGCCTCGACTACCTTTCATCTTTGACCAGTCATCAATTCCTTCTGTCCATGTTTTATCTGATCTTTCTCTCTGGTAGCCTTCTCCAAACACGCTGCAGACGAAACAGTAAGCTTTATTCTCCATAACACTGTACTCTAAGTAAGGGTAATCATGAAACCATGTTCCAGAAAATGAACTTTGTTTTCCCTTCTTGATAAGGGCAGGATTTCGTGGGTAAATTGTTAGTTGCGGTTGGCACGGTCCAAGATGGATCACATATTTTATCTGGTTTCTGGTCAATTTTGATGGTCTTCTAGCAGGATCGTGTTCAACCAGAGTATTTTTCTCAAGCATTTCAAACTCATGGCTCTGTGATTGATTCTGTACAGCTTGTAGTCCAGCCACGGCCAAGCTCTTTGTGTCACTGAGCATAGTGACGACCTTGTCGCAAGTATCGACGAGCTCTGTATACACAGATTTCAAGTGGACTGGATTTTTATCAGATGCTTCACTGACAAGATTTGATAATTTTTCAGAGCTCCATCGCAACTGTCCCAGACAGCGAAGGTATCTCTCTGTTAGAGACAATTCAGACAAAGAACCAACGTCATCAAGTAGTTCCTCCTCAGCTGGCTCGGCATTTTCATTTTCGGTGTCTTCAGCCCACTCTTCAGTCACCGATTCTGGGATGACGCTTTCTGGTAACTCACTTCCTGTTTCAACGTCTTTGCCTTCTTTGGGGGACAATTCAGGGACAGTACGCTCTGGTAGTTCATTTCCAGTGTCTAAAATGGTAACAAACGTGCGTGTATTTGCTGGAGTGTGGCTAGTCGATGGTTTCGGTGAGCATACCATTTGTTGTTGTTCGTCTTCGCCTTCTGTAGTGGTAGAATTAAACGGGGCGACGATAACTTGGTCATTCTCTAAATCTTCGTCTTGCATACGGTTACTTACAGTTATCTGAGATGACAGTTGTGAACTTGCTCCTTTTAATGGTTCACTGGTGACTATGGTGTCTGTTAAGTCTATAGACTACAAAACGTTAATATAGAAAAAATAAGATCATGCGTTGATGAGAATGAATTTTGTAAGTCAGATCAGATGGATAAAGTATACCGTAGAATCCCGCTTATAAGCCCCCGGTTATAAGCCCCTCGGATATAAGCCCATCTGTTTGGTAACCGAAAAGACCTTCCGGTTATAAGCCCCCCGGATATAAGCCCACCTTCCCATTAGCACATTTTATAGTAAAAATAACAACGAAAAAAAACAGAGAAACAGCGCAACTAACGTGCGATATTAAGCAAAACGTTGAGCAATAAAGTGCCAACATAGTTTGTCTGTTGCGTTTTGAAACCTTTTTTCTATCCCGCTTATTAGCCCCCTGGTTATAAGCCACTCAAAACTAGCCTGCGCCGCAGACGACTAAAACAGTGTTAACACTGTTTTAGTCGTCTGCGGCGCAGGCTACTCAAAACCCCTTGCGAAGTTGTATAAGGCAAGCCCAGGGCTTATATGCGGGATTCTACGTATACTGTATATGTATATCATATAAAGAATATAATTTTTGATGTCTGTTCAGCTTCAGTTAAACTACGCCGGCCACAAATAAACAATAATATATTACAATATAATCATGTTAATGATGTTATTGCCCATTTTCCCTATTATTATTAACTGAAACTGAACATATATACCATAAGATATAAGGAATATATAAACTAACCTTATCCACAGGTTTTGATAGTCCACCAAATTTAAGAAGCCGCTGCGATTTGTCGGCTACATCTTGAAACTTCGGTATCAGACCTTCATGGTTTGATCGCTGATGGTGTGCTACATTATCTCTGTTTAATACCTTGTCGCATCGCAAGCAAACGACGCGATTTCGATTTGATCGTTCAACTTTCCTACGTTTCATTGCATAGCAATGATTAGTGAATTCAAAATTAACACAACTTTCCCACAATTAGTCAATTATCCGTTCAAAACTCGGCTGAAAAGCGCAATGTAAGTGTAACTCTTAACGCATAAGAAAATATACGCGCGCTGTGTAAATAAGGTTTTCTTTGTTATCTTATCGTGTATCATATTTCAAATTTAAACGACTGCGCGAGCGCACGTGCTATTAAAAGCGAATTCGATGGTGATAAACAAACATTTTCTAAGCAGGAAACACAATGCCAATTACTAGTGTAGTGCGTCGTCACTCGTCAGGGGGAGTTTAACTAAAATAATATGTCAAGCGCAGTTAGGTTTGATCCGCGGCCGCTGCGTACGCAAGAAAATCAGACAAGAAAGAAAATTTCTCTAGTCTTTCACATTTTAGCAGATATATCTACCTGATTTTTTTACCTGATTGTCACACAATTTTACCTGATTTTTTCGCACTGTCTCAATTGGGGGGGGGGGGGGGGGGGGTGTAGCACCCCCCCACACACACCCGCTCGCTACGTCCCTGCACTCAGTCTGTACAGAATGCACTCTGCACGCCAGTTAACATCAGCAGATTTTCTTTTCATGGTTGTAAGAAGATGTCTCTAAAGGGGACTCCTCCTGGAATGGGCTGCAAGTTGCTAAGAGGTCAGTCATGAGACCTCTTCCAGACATATTTTCATAGATAGTCAAACTCCCTCTAGAGATAGGCTCCACTCATCATCAACATGCTTTTTATCAATCTTTTATTCTGAATTCCACTTGAAAGACAGTAACAGGTCAGTGCATACCATTCAAAATAACTTCAACTCTTCAAGCTTCCAAACAAATAAGAACTGTCTGCTTGACTACCTTAAACATTCATCAAACATTATCTCCGTCATATAACATATTCCAAGTAAACATAAGCTCAACATTGTATAAGTATGTGTAGATTATTTACAATCTTTCTCACCTTCACCACAGACATGTGCTTCAGGAACTGTGGATGAAACATTGTCTATATGTCTATTAGGCGGTCCTTGAAAGTTCGTTTCGTCATCAGATGTCTCCAACGAGGACTCGTCAGTGGAGTTTTAAAAGTTTATTTTTCTCCTGGATGCACTGATCGGTGTCTTAGTGGTGGCAGTCTTCGAGGAAGCCTCATGTGGTGTGGCCGATGTGCTTGCTGTTGAATCAAGGACACTCGCCATCAACGGAAGTCTCAATCGATTCTCTACTAACCTGAATGTCAGGCCTTTATTTGTTCCCGCCTTCCGCTAAACCCGGCAGCGTGGCAGAGGTGCGGGCGAGCGAGAAGGCGAGAAAAATAAAGGCCTGAGGAAAGTCTTAACAAAACCGTCTTCCGCCCACTTTGCTATTTTTAAATATGAACGAGTATGATTGATAGCGTATCATTGATTTCATCCCACGTAAATATATAGTCTTTCTCCGCGTCTGGTTTTAGTCCAGACTAGTCTAGGTAGACTTGCAATAAATACACGAGTTCGAATTGAAGGCGTTTGTCCATGGTATATCTAGACCCGACCTAGAGAAGAAGTCGAAGAATTTGAAACTACGACAAGAAACCGAGAAATTTGACCATTTGAGAATATACATATATATTGATTCAAAATTTCACCATAATAAAAGATAAACACGATTTGATAGCCGCCTTGATATAGTTTCGACTAAATTAATAAAATATAATTTTGTAGCATTAGAATTTAAATTTTAGAATACAGGTAGACCATTTAATATATTGATACATAATTATAAACACGTCTCAACCGTATAAACTCAGTCATCCACAACAAAGACGAACTGCTCCGAGATTCCCGTTTTGTAACTTACGGGTCCACTTTTCTGACAACCATTGTTCAGCACTGCCGTAAACAACTTGGGCTTTCGCATCCGCTTCGCCTTCAGTAGCCATCGTCACTGATCATCGAACGAAGGACCATGAGTAGACTGCTTTTCGCAAGGTCTCCACCTGCCACAACGAAATTCCTCACCGTGCCATGTTGAAGTCGATGAAGTTCACAGAACACAAATGGCAATATCTGATATATCAGACTTTTACCAAAACCAGTGGACAAAAAAAACAGCAAAGACATCTTGGCTGTCAACAGCGAGCTTTCGAATGCACGTCGTTTGTTCTGGTTTCAAAGACTCATAGCCGAAATGCATCAATGAATTTATTAACAAAGCAGTTTCGAAAAATCTTTCTATGGTTTGATTTTCCGATATAACAAGACGCCTGGTCAGGCGTCATCAAGATTTCCAAAATAATTGTTCCAGGAAAATTTTGGCGATTCACTCGGTATTCTTTGGCGTTGGCGTTGATGTTGATGTTGCGCGTCCCTTTTTTCTCTTTGGCTCGAAATGTGACCTGCGCTCAGCTTCCTTTTTCTTCATAAATGCTGTTAAACTGCCTATAGAAGCGGTGGATTTCGTGTTGTTGGCGAGACTGGCGTCGCTGACGGTTTGCGTTCGACTCGCCCTAGGCATGGCGACGGTCCGGACGGTGTCTGAACTGCTGCTTGAAGTCGAAGCTTCCGAATTTCCATCTTTCTTCTTTCCACAACCCGGGCAAAATACAAAGGATGTTTCCATTGGACATCCGCAAAAGCAACAAAACATTTTAAACCAAATATAGGTGTATTAATGCAAATTTATGCTATTTTATTTAAACACAAAATGTAAATTGTAAAACCCTCGGACTGTGAAAAATTTGACGTCATTACTTCCTGAACCCGCGATACTGGGTTTGCGGTCAATTTTGTTTTGCATTGGGATCAACTTTGTTTTGCATTCCAATTAATTTTATTTTGCATTGAGAACAAATTTGTTTTGCATTGAGAACAAATTTATTTTGCATTGAGAACAAATTTATTTTGCATTGAGAACAAATTTGTTTTGCATTGAGAACAAATTTGTTTTGCATTGAGAACAAATTTATTTTGCATTGAGAACAAATTCGTTTTGCATTGAAAGCAATTTTGTTTTACATTGAGAACAAATTTGTTTTGCATTGAGAACAAATTTATTTTGCATTGAGAACAAATTCGTTTTGCATTGAAAGCAATTTTGTTTTGCATTGAGAACAAATTTGTTTTGCATTGAGAACAAATTTATTTTGCATTGAGAACAAATTTGTTTCGCATTGAAAGCAAGTTTGTTTTGCATTGAGAACAAATTTGTTTTGCATTGAGGACATATTTATTTTGCATTGAGAAGAAATTTGTTTTGCATTGAGCCTTATTTCATATTAAATAGCGTATCGAAGTAATTGTTTTTGCACTGAACAAATGTTTTGTGGATTGCACGTATGGGCCACCGTACTAGACTTTTTGACTTTACTTTTAAAATCCATAAGAATACTTACCTTCGTAAACAATTTAATGAAGTAAAATCATATATGGTACTGAACTCTCTCTAACACAAATAACATATGGGGTTACAATGTCCTTGGGCCCGGCCGAGATTGGATGAAACCCAGAAGTGTCAGCTTTCTCTCCCAGCAAAATGACAAGGTGTTGACAGGGGCGAAAAAAGAATGCGAGACGCATATCTTCAACCCTTAATTAAGAAATAGTTTACCCTAAGTATTTACGAGCGAGCTGTGAACTAATCTTGTTACTCGGTCTCTAGTTTTTACTCTGATGAAGAGCTCTACTTGAAACGTCAGTAGTATTTCGTTGTTAAAACTATTCTCCATTGCCAGAAATTTGGGACAAGATGGTGGCGTGCGTGCGCATTAATGACCATTAATAATGGAGATTCTTAACAGTAATAATGAGAGCACACAATAATTCAAATTTTGCTTAAACGGTGATATATTTCTTCTTGTATGTCCAAAGGGTTTATGAACGTGTACCAGAACAATGAATGGAAGATAGAAAGTTGAGTTTTGTTTCAGGTAATAACCGAACATTTGCGCGCTATCACAAGACGCCAAGAAATATATGACAACAAGTCGACAGCTGTTATGGTATTCTGGATTACAATGTTTCTTTTCAATGTGTGTTTTCAATACAGATGCATAACGAAATGTTCGAAAACAACCACCTTTGCCACAGGTAACTGGACATGTGAACGTAGATTCAGCCAAAATGGCATGTCGATTACGAAAGTGCCAAATCAGTCTCTGAGGACTTCCATTCACAACCTGGTCACATCTGGAGCAAATGTAACCTACCATGTTTCCTCAAGCACTTAAAATAGTACCTTCAACAAGAAATACAGAATAAAACATAATCCAAAGGAAAACATCTTGAGAACACAAAATTATGAGTCAAGATAAAAACAATGGTGACAGAACATACATTTCAGGCGTAGGGGGCTGGTTGATGGGGGGAGATCAAGCATACACTGGGTCTCTGGAACTAGAGCACTGGAAAATGTTTTAAAATTTTACAGTCTGAAATGGCATTTCCCGGTTTAGTTGTGAATGTTATAAAATACTCAAATACATATAATATAGTCTTTCGTGTTGAGAAAGTGCTATAATCTTCCTCTTCAGAAACAAAAAGTATTAGTTTTTTCAGTCTTTAAATGCGCTGAAAGTAAGCACTGTTTGCCCCTTATCTTCCAAAGATCAGAAGATAAGAACGTTTTTAATGATGGAATGTAATAACAATATGTCGAAATAAATTTATTAATCTTCGTCTTGTTTTGAGTCTTGACTCATATCTACACAGTATTTTGGGTTCTCAAGATATTTCTCGTCGGATTGTTTTGTTTTGTATTCTTTCAACTGTCTATGGTTTCTGAACCTCTAGTCTAAAATACAGGTACCTTAACTTCTTGTAATTTCTTGAGAAATTTCTTTCTGGGACCCACTGCTTTTACCATGTCTTTCAAAGCTTCCTCGTCTAACATCATGAACGCCTCTTCGTCAATCACGTTTTCTAAAGAAAAATACAAGGTGTTGCACATTTTAAAGTATACGATAGCTCACATGTAATTCTCATGTATAAAAATCAAATAAAAGCTGACATACAGGCAAGCGTATTCGTATTGTATGATTTTTAAAAATAGCACTTGAAACCTTGCGAAAAACGAAAAACAAATATATTTGTAGCTTTTCGCCATTGTTGTTTTTACAAAAAGCAATTATGAAAGTCTCACCTTCAAATATATCATTTAGAGATGTCAGGTTCCATTCAGTAAGCTTTGTTTTAACGAAATTAACCATTTTTGCAGGCGACTTCTGTTTTTTCCTTCTTTCTTCTCCAAAGCCGAACAGGAATTGGCGCGAAAAACGTTGTGGTGAATACGCATGTCAGGGTATGGTCGGGACGTCGGGACTCGGCGCGAAGTGTCGCTGTAGCCGAAGCCGTTACGGCAGCAGACCAATTAATATCAATTTATATACAATATTATTAAAATCGAATGGTTTTCCGATCATAATTGAAAGCACGTATCTCAATTATCAATGCACATTTTTTATATGCACTACTGCACGATAACTTCGAATTAGTGTTTAATCAAATGGAGAACATCTGTTTTGTTTATACTATTTCTTAGAAAACTTCAGGGGGCTTGGCCTCCTGCCTCGCCTCAGATACGTGCCTGCGGCATTAATATTCGCTTACCTTTGCTGTTTGTTGTTTTATAATATTCGCTTACCGTTGCTGTTGTTCTCGTAATATTGGCTTGCATTTTTTTAATAGCACCAGCTGATTTTCCACTTCCCAATGGGTGTCGCTTGGTGGGGGACATGACCCCACCCCACATTTTATATAAGGGGGGGGGGGGGAAGTATATCAAACCCCCACATTCTGGCTATAGAATAATTCTGCTATACATGTGTAATGTAAAGGAATGCCCTGAAGCCTCAATAGTATAGTTTATCTTGTAAATATTAAATAATATATTAATTTTAATGGTTGGACCAGTGCTGGAAACACATGGGATTTTTAATCCCACCAACAACACATTGGGTCAAATTTCATTGCGCTGCTTGAAAGTCTGGCTCTCTCTTGTTTATATCATGTTGGGCACAACACTAGTGGCCAGGGGCATTGGAAGTAAGGGAGCTGGGCCCCCCACTTTTTTGGGTTGGGGGGAGAATATGTTTTCCCCCTCCCCCCCCCCCCCCCCCCCCCCACCATCCACAACCACCACCACCACCACCACTTTTTAAAAAGGCCAGTAATAATGCCTGTTTTCCCTTTTTACATTCACACAACACTGAATTCTGTTTTTAAATGTACCTTTTGTAAGCATGACCCAACACAATACACTAACCCTGGCTAACCCATGACTTTGAATAAAGATATAAAAAGTGTCCTCTTTTGATTATTTTATGACATTTTTGGAACTTTAGAATTCTGTAAATCCTTGTCCTAAAATGCTGGAAATGGCATTTCAGAGACCCCAGATTTCAAAACTTCCCAGGAGCATGCCCCAGACTCACACACACACACACACACACACACACACACACACACACACACACACACACACACACACACTTTTAATGTTGCTCTGACACCCCTGCTAGTGGCAGATAAGAGTTTGGTAGATTATTTATTTGATTAAGCAACAACAAATATATATAAAGGTTTTTGTGAATTGTGTGAATGCACATCAGCAAATCCTTTCTTCAATCTGCATTAATAGGTTCAGCTCATTAATTTTTTTTAATATCTTTTTACTTTCTTATTATTGTTGGTGCAGTATGTTGGACATGTCATGTGCCAATAAGGGATATTTCCCATATAATTCCTAAACTTCCCATGGAAGACATGGGCATATTTTGTACTTCATAATAATAATAATAACAACAATATAGTAAAACTAACAATGATAATTGTGGTAATCATAATAGTCCATTATCTTTAACAGGTTTAAAAAATTACAAAAACCAATGTAACCAATTTTTAAACATTAAAAATACAGTTCATATATGACAGTTCACAGGCTATATTCGATGCGTAGACTTAAACATTCTACCATGTGCCATAGAAAAGAAATATAATATATGTCAAAAACATGCATATAGACAATCACAGGGGGTTGCATGCAGTGGTTGCAACCCTTGAAATACCAGCACCATACTATGATTTATTAAATCAGGTTATTTTAATATTTTTATTACCCTTTTTAACGGCGTATCCTTCTTTCTCGACGACAACTGGTGCAATTCTAACAAGCTGAATTTATTTACTGATGCGTCAGGTTCTATTGGCTTTGGTGCTATTTTTGGCACGGAGTGGTGCTATGGGCGATGGCCTACTCATTGGTTGCATCGTAACATCGCTATTTTAGAATTTTATCCCATTGTCCTCAGCCTATGTTTATGGGGCTACAAAATGCAGAATCATTCTATTTTATTCTTTACTGATAACGAAGCCCTCGTTCATGTTATCAATAAAAAATCTTGCCGAGATACATCTCTGATGTTTTTTGTTCGTAGGCTGGTGCTCGTTTGCTTAAAAAACAACATTTTATTTAAAGCTAAACACATTCCGGGTATTGATAACAAACTGGCCGATTGTTTATCTCGCTTTCAGGTTCAAACCTTCAAGCAACTGGCACCAGCCAACATGAATCATTTTCCAACAGACATCCCCCTGCACCTGCAGCCTCGAAGCTGGCCAATATAATTACTCATTTGACTAAATCAAGCTTGCAACAATCATCAATTCCTACTTATACAAGAGCATGGAAATTATTTACTCAATTCCACAGTACGATATTTCAGACAGCTTGTTTCAGCTTACCTATTTTCCCCGCTACCTTAGCTCTTTTTATAGCGTATTTATTCGACCGCAATTACGCACTATCTACTGTTAACACTTACGTATCAGCCTTAGGTTACTCTCACAAACTGTCTGGTTTACCTGATCCAACGCGAGTGTTCTATATTATTCAAATGTTAAAAGGCTATGGCAAAAATGGCTTTCGTTTAGATAGTCGCTTGCCTATAACGTTACCAATCCTCAAAAGTTTGCTTGAGGTATCTCCTCAGCTTACTGGTTCTCGATATCAGAGTTGTCAATTCAAAGCCATGTGTTCATTGGCATTCTTTGCATTTTTGAGGATTGGCGAAATAACGACAACAAAGAGTACAGGTTGTCAGCCTTTGCAAATGCATCAACTCGCAAACATCTATGACTCGAGTAACCACGTGGTTGGTATAAAATTAACGTTTCTGGACTTTAAACATAATTACAACCAACGTCCATTCACTTTGGTCATACATCGTCAAGCTTCGTCTTGTCCTATCGAATTACTTCTAAATTATCTCGCCCTACGAGGTAATCAACAAGGTGCAATTTTCCTTACACAGGTTGGGACGCCCGTCACTAGGGACACCTTCGCTTTACAGCTGTCTGAAGCTATACGTTATTGTGGTCTTGACCCGGCGCGGTTTTAAGGTCATAGTTTCCGTATTGGCGCGGCTTCTTACGCGGCAGAGCAGGGGATGTCTGATTCGCAAATCCGTACATTTGGTCGATGGAAATCGAATGCGTTTCATAAGTATATTCGTGTCCCATCTATGTCTACTTAGTTACTCAGATATTATAAAGATCGCCCGACCGCCTATCCCGTGCATATGCACGACTGCCGTGCCGTGAAGGCCAAAATCTATTCTGGTGCGTTCATCGAAATGAGCCTTCAGGTCAGTCTGAAGTCGCCTGACAAACGAATGGCCGATAATCAGTACCTTCGGTGGTGAATTGGCCATTTGTAAAATTGTGATTGCCGCACAACAAAAAACGAGAAGCGAACGAACGCGATTGAACAGAAATAGTTCGTAACTACAAGTAATAACAAAAACAAGCTCTTACCTTCAATAGGAAGAAAAAAGAGGAAAACAACTTACACAAATCACTAAATGAATCTCCAAATAAATTTCAGAATGTCTTTACTTGGCAGTGGACTGTATGCGAATGGCAGTAAATTAGTGATAGGGTGTGCTATAACACCATTCCGTAATCGTTATCTCGATATTCCAGCTTCACTGAGGTATTTCAGGTATTTCTTATCTTTAAAGTCATGTGTTTTCAATACACTTTGATTATGTTATCTGCCTATCTTTCAACATTAACACGACGGAAGGCATAAAATTCCTATTCGCGAGCAAATATATTATTTAATATTTTTATTACCCTTGCCAGTGAATAGTATAGCTAGAGGGGTGGTGTATATTCCCACACATTTAATACCAGCTGGAAAGCCTTAGAGTTGTATTTTTTGCAAGCAATCCTGTGTATGGGTCTTAAAATATAGAATTTATCACACTCAGTCTCACACTCACTGTTGTCCTTCAACTTCACAATCATATAGTTCAAATATATTAGTACAGAAGATATGTAAAAAATAACTTATACATGTAAAACACAATTAAGATATCATGTTAACATTATTTTAATAAACGTTTAGGGCAAACACGCCACTACAATATACATTTGTTTGCTTTATAACTTTGTTTTCTTGCATTTATAACTATGGAATACTGATAGCCTGAAGTCTGTCGACAAAATGGATTCAGTGGAGTTTTCAACACCTAAATAAACGAATTAAAACAAAAATAATTGCAATAAAAGAGATGTTATGGTTAGAGTATAGATCAAGTTAAATGTTGTATAGTCGAAACTCGAGAGATTAACGATTATTGGTTTCACCATGGTTTCACTGGCACTGGCCACTGATTACAAAAGAAAATATGATAGTCAACAAACTTTCTGTTACCTGAATGAATCTTCTGAATTTCTTAGTCCTTTTTCTCGATTTCCTTTGACATTTCTTCTGCTAAACAGCATTGTTGTTCAGACTTTTTGTTCAGTAGGGAATCAGTCCCGTAACTCCCGTTGAAATATGCCGCCATGTTGTTTTTAATTTGAAGAGCTCCGCTATGTTTCCGAATTGACCAGGAACGTGGTTGAGCTAAAATGACGCAATTTTACGATAAACAAAATGACCAGGCATGCTGGTTGACCACCATAGCTTATCGTCTACCTAGACTCTAACGCCCTTGTCGATGTGTAATATTTTTGGCAATGACATGCAACTGTTCAGTTTTGTGAACAGGAAAAAAACATGAAACGCGCTCCCTATAATCGCCTTAAAAATATGATACTTATATCGCTTTAATTCTACTTATGAATTATGGTTATTATAGTTAAACATCTCAGCCCAGCGCTTATCATGTTAATACTTCAAACATTAATTCAAAGGCTATTCAGGTTTCAAAAATATTGATTCGAACTGTTTAACACTCTTGTCTGAGCAAAAACGTTATAAATTGACTACACCCTTCTGCCTTCTTTTTCCCTTCAACATGTACTCTTACGTCTCACCTATAGAAATAACAATAATCGTTAATTTCTAACGATTAACCCCAATCTGGCAATCTCTAACCCCTAATACTAAAATGTTTGAACTCACTGTTAGGTAAATCGGCAAAAACAGGAAACGCGGACGCTAATCGCATTGTTAAAGAATATGATATTTTTATGTTTTACATGTCTATGTTTTAGACTCTGGTAACATATGCATTGAGGTTCCCTGTAATTGTTCACCATTCAACTCGATCTTTCCACATGCATATCATTAGCTGTTGCATGATTTTTCATATACTTTGCCATCACCCCAGTAAAATTTTGTATGAGGTGTTCAGACAGGTTATAGGTCTGTATTCTTTAACCGGGCTTAAATTCTCTGTCTTAGGCAGTAGGACACCTCTTCCGAAAGCGATCCTCTGCGGTATCCTCCTCAGGTCTGATTTCCATTCTGAAATGCTTTGCATAACGCACTCCTTACTCCTCTTAACTTCTTCCACCAATAGTTCTGTATACCATTTATTCCTGGTGATGTCCAATTTTTCCTTTTCTTCACGACACTTTCAATCACTTTAACTGAAACATCGAAATCTTCGACATGTTGCAACTTGTCTTTAAGCCGTTCTTTGATCTTTAGCATCCATGGTTGTTCTGGCGTTATCTCTTCTTTCTCCCATATGCCTCCCCAAAATTGCACAAACGTATTATTATTATTATTATTATTATTATTATTATTATTAATTATTATTAATTATTATTATTATTATTATTATTATTATTATTATTAATGTTATTATTATTATTATTATTATTATTATTATTATTATTATTATTATTATTATTATTATTATTATTATTATTATTATTATTATTATTATTATTATGGTGTCTTTGCGAAAGAATGTTCAACATTTCTAAAAATGCTAAATGATCTTCATTTTGACAAAGTTCACCAAAACTATTGTGTGAAACGAATGACGACAATTGCCATCAGAACTACATATTATATATTCTGTTGCCGAAATAAGGAATGGACAAACCCAGATTTATTAACTTTTTAATGTTGTATTGTATAAGTTTGTTATGTGTTTTTATAGTTATATATTACAGTATACCATCGATTCAAGTAGCCGGTTGTAAATTACCTTAATAAGTGAGATTTACAATTGTATATGTAAGAACTAAATTTAATCAATAAAGTTTCCATTATTATTATTATTATTATATGCATGACAAAATTACTGCAATCTGATTGGCTAAGAGGAGTGCAATTATATCGTTAATTGCACTCTCCAGAGTGCAAATTAATGTTACCATGGTAACAGTGGTAAAAAGTAAAATTCAAAATGGCGGCGTATTTTCAAATTGAAAGATTTTGACTTTTCCAACGACTTGTGGAACACTTTCAACTGAAAATTTCATGTAAATATTTGAAGATCAATACAGGTAACATCTGCTCACCATAAGTGAAACTGTTTGCGCGAATTACTACGAAGCGTACGACAAGGATTGACACTTCACGTAATTGTAAATTGGTTTTGAATTTTGTGATTACTTATAGTTAGTTGCCAGAAAGAAAAATTAATTCACTGCTTTAAATAACGTTTTAAGATTGTCTGTGGTTGTATGGCCAATAAACATTCAAATTAAGACAAAATTTTTTGACTGTAATTAAAATAGATATCGTAATTTTGTCATGCATATAATAAACAAGTAATCATATGATTTTGCTCATGCAATTAATGATTTTACACTACTCGTGATATTTGAAAATTGAGCCAAATTGCACTCGCCTACGGCTCGTGCAATTTTGGATCAATTTTCAAATATCACTCGTAGTGTAAAATCATTAATTGCACTCGCTATCATATGATTACCTATACTAATAATGATAATAATGATAATGATAATAATAATAATAAAAAATTTGTTGTACTAAAAATTAATTACAAAAAGTCTCTAAAAAGGAGTCCCAAGTACTAAAGTAATAATAATTATAAAAAAAATAGTAATAAAAATTAAAGGTCAAAGTTTTAAAAAAAAAATTCCAGCTGCGTTCGTATTTAAATAAAAGTCCTCGAGCCTTTCAACTTCATCACGTTTCTTAAAAGGCACTCGCGAGCCTCTCACACACAGATGGACTGATCGCAGAATGTCAAAAGACAGACGCGTTCGCAGCCAAGCTATAACTATGGCATATGATTCCTGGTTCCTTCTTGATAGGTGTTCTGCTAATGTTTTCAGAAATAAAGTACATGCAGCTCCCATACCACCATTGGTTCCAAATACAAGGGGCGTAAATGTCCCATGTTCTACCTCCAATACTCTCTGTAGATACTGCCTCTTCTTCTCGTTTTCCTGCTCTCTAAAGATCGTTGATGTTGGTTTGTTCTGGTTGCTTGCGGAGTTTACATGCGTAACTCGAACGTCAAAAAATGCAGTAACTCCACGAGACCAGAACCCTCCAGCCTTAATGTCTAGTCTTGCTTCAGGGCTCGTGTTGGCTGATCTCAAATTGAATCTCTCATTATCGAGTGGTTGAAGGTGTGGCTCTGTTTCCACATTATTGCAAACTTTGCTGAGCACGGATGTCAGCAGATCTCGAACTCCGTCGTGCCTCTGTGCCACAAAACCACCCTTTTTGCAGGACAGAGCATGGTTGATAGAAAAACTTTCACCACAAGCGCAATAACTTGGTAAACCAGACAATGGTAGGTTGTAACGCATTCGTAGGGAGTCCCTAAACTCTTGTTTGTTTAGTCCCAGGCCCTGCTCCTCAAGTGGTATTGCATTAAGCCACGAGCTGGCTCCCTTATCTCTCGCCTGAATTACTTGCGGTAGCATGTCTGGAGGTAGAGATGAATCGATTCTTTCCATTTTCAACTTTAGAGCTGTGGCCTTCAAATTCTGATGATGTTTTTTCAGATCATCTATTGATAGCTCACTTTTTTTCATCACCTTGCTCTGCGATGTAATCGACTCTACATGCGATGTTGTTATAGACACTGAGGCAGCATATTGCTGTGGGGATTCATCTTTCAATGAAGGCATACCCAAACCTCCTTGGGCTGGCGACAAAGTGAAGAGTTCCTTGACTTCATCAGGAAACCGTTCGTCTTGCCCAAAGATTGTTGGCAGAAATACGTCATTCAATACTTCATTAATTGGCTCGACATAATCCTCAAAAGATTTGATTGTACGCATGAAATAAGTGAACTTCGATCTGTATCCCTTGGTGAATGCGATGTATGCTGCATGTGGTTGACTCTTTGCGATTTCGGAAAGCGTTTCAATCTCTTCCCTCCAAACGGATAATTTTTCTTTGCAGTAGAGATCTTTATAGTCTTCAGATCCTATCACAACACCGAGGTGGCGTTTACCATCAGTTGTGATGTTAACTTCCTCTCCGAAAACTCTCTGAGCTTCATCTGCTAACGCCTGTGATTTCACTATTAGCCAGCTTTTTCTCCCATTAACCAGGTAACCGAATTTCTTTCCTTCCGAACTCAGGAATTTATACCAATTATATAATGACTTAATTCTTCCACCTCCCGCTGAATCATCAGCCAACCAAACTTGTTTGACATCGGGTGTGGCCAGACTTAAACTTTGGATCATGATGGATGTGTTGACGGAGTACCAAGGCATTGCTAATGGGTCATCTTGCGTGGTACCCTCCTGTGATAAGATCTCACCTCCACCCGAAATGAATAACCTGGATGACTTTCGGTAGGTGTTTATGATGTACAATGACATTTCTGGGCAAGTTATCTGAATGTTGTGCAATGCCACAGATCTATTCATTTGATTGAAAGCATTCCTAGCGTCTATCAACAAGATTCCATCTGTTTCTTCTTCTGCAAAGACCTGGCTCATGCCATGAATCGCTGCTTCAGCACCCGCGCTGTAACCAGCGCAAGCTTGTAAAGGACCAGCTGCCTCTTTGATTTCGTCATTTAGGGTCCATGATACAGTTTTCCCGATTATCCTTCGCAGTACTTCCCCAACTCCTATCGGTCTGATCCCGGGATTCTTGTCAAGTGGAATAAGCCTAGAAGCTGTATAGCTTTCGAGCAGAGAAGGGTGATAACTTGTTGTTAACAGCTTTCTCGTCGAATTAGCAATTTCTTCCCTCAATTCCTTTCCCACCGTGCTAAAATTCTTTGAGCATAGGATCCTGCGGTAAAGTTCAGCATCCATTCCCGAGGGTCCCGCAGAGCCCTTTGTTTTCATGGCAGCGTCGTGGATCTTTTGCTCATCAATCACATCAAAAATATGAGGTGGAACGAGATTTACTGGGCCGTGTAGGAGACATTCGTAATCGATCTCTGAGGCCTGTGGGTGCTTTAGTTTCAGCTCTACCAAGACTTCGGGTGTTAGGGTGAGAAGACCTGACGAACTCTCCCTGTCGAGAAATTTTAGTGCTGCAGACAATTTCCCTTGCATTATCAATTTGGCGAAGACCTTGGAGATATCATCAACAGATCTAGCTTTCTTCGACGCTACAAACTTTTTCTGTATGAATTTCACTTCTTTCAATAAGAGATCAAGGTCTCCACGTCTCCACAGGGTTAATCTATGGTCAATAGCTGCACTGTGATCTTTAGCTTTAGAGGTTGCTGAAGGCTTTTGTAGTATCAGCGAAGGAAGCACCATGAAGGATTTCAAAGCGATTGAGTTCAGGTCTGAACTGGAGTTGAATTGTTTTAACCAGAATGTAAGTTCTTTAATAAAATTTTTCCCAGCCCTTCCTGAACGTATCTTAAAGATGTTTCTTCTAAAATGTACGATTTCATTATAGATATCGTTGATCTTATCATAGAGGATTTCGTAACTCAAGCTTCCCCAGGTCTTGCCCTTGGATTGAGATGGTAAAACCTTAATTTCTGGTAAATTTGGGCGAATTGGGCCTAAGCATGTTCCGTCACCAAGGGCAATGTCATCATACTCGTTCATGTTGGCTGTAGATTGAGCGTGATCATTTATGCAAATTTGGACTTGATCGCTTATGCAAATTTGAGGCCGTGTTTGTTCATTCTCTACTTGTATATTTATTTTATCTCCTTCCTTGATTGAAGTTGAACTTGAACTAATACGCCTTACCCCATTTGTCTCTCTTACACTTTCCAGACGTTTCTCGGCGTAGGCCGCTTTATCGCGTAGATTTTGTGCTGATAAACTCAAACACTCATAGCCTTTCACTTCCCACAGTTGTTTCATCAGCTCCATATAACCAAGTTTTCGTTCCCCTCGATAACAGTTCGGGTGATCGTTCTTAACCGCTTCTTGTGCAGCCAATTTACATTGTAGCAAGTCGGAGATCATCTCGTCTGTACAAGTTATATTCTTCCTTTTTCTTTGAGGTGCTTCAGCCATATCTTCCGAATCAAACCGAGCTCGAAATTACGTTTAGAAAATATATAGGAAAATGAAGTTTATATTTGGCGGTCAGGTTTCTATTTCAGTAAACTCTTTCTTCTTCTATTCTGTTCTGTTCTGTTCGAATACAGGATTTCTAAAACGTATACCCTCCTTTTTTGTTCTTCCTCCGGACTATTCTTAGCAAACCTTTAAGCGTAGGTTTTGAAGTTTAAAACTCAAGCCATGACCGACCGCCATGACCGACCGCCATGACCGACCGATTATTATTATTATTATTATTATTATTATTATTATTATTATTATTATTATTATTATTATTATTATGATGATGATGAAAGTTAATTTCTGCATATGCAGGATGTTCTGTAAGGCATCGAGCCACAGCCTATGGCCTGGGGTGCCTTAGACCTTATAATCTCTCCTTGGCACTGTTCTTATGTGTCCAGTACTTTTCGTAAAATTGTTCCCGAACCCAGCAAGCAAACACGCTGTAGGATTTCCATGCTTGATGGCATTTCCAATGTCTTCAGCCACTTTTCAAATCCCCTTGATATTGTCCCCAATGCACCTATAACTATCGGTATGATTTTAACCGACCGGCAGTTCCAGATTCGCTTGATTTCGATTTTCAGATCATGGTAATTTTCCACTTTCTCTCTCTCCTTGTTTACAATAGAAAATAAAAATAAATAAGAATAAATAAAATAAAATATTCATTTAATCTTTGGAACGCCTCAAAGCGATGATATTTTCTGGGCATCCAAAAATGTTTTATGCAGTTTTTTCTTAAAACTATTTAAACTTACAACCTTCCTGATATTAATATCAATGCTGTTCCAGTCTTTAATAGTCCTTACTGCAAACGTTCTTCCGCCTTCTGTAATGCGGTTGTATCGGGGGCAAAGTAGATTAAACTTCGAAAAACGTGTCTCTCGGCTATGAATGTCAGAGTTAATCATCAGCATGGAATCGATGTAACCAGGGCAATTATATGAGACATTTACACGTTTATAAACGATGGCACTTCTTCTGATGAAAGACTCATCAGTGAAAGGTATCCAATTTAATCCGTTGAAGAGAGTTTTTGAGCGTGTTGTCTTTTCCACGCTTAAAATGATCCTTGCTGCTCTTTTTTGTAGCTTCAGTATCCTATTAAGGTTTTCTTTACTACAACCAGACCATACAGCACTTCCATACATAAGCTTTGGCTTAATAACACCATTATAGTAAATTTCTCTTTGGTTTCTTTTCAAATAAGGGCTGATATGTTTTAGTAGACCAAGTCTTTTTGAAAGCTGTTTGCAAAGACTATCAATATGATCTTCATAGTTCATATTTTGATCTACTATAACACCAAGGAGTTTTTGACTTTCCACTTGGGTTACCATTGAGTTTTTTAAAACGATATCCATTTGTAGATTATCTGGTGGTATTTTTTTCTTTAAACGCTTTCCGGTAATAAGCATGGACTTGGTCTTTTCCGTGTTTATAACCATTTTGTTGTTGTTCGACCATTCATGAATAATGCCAAGATCTTTATTTATTTTTTTTGCCACGGATAGAACATTTGACCAATGTGCATTTGCTGAAAGCGTTGTATCGTCTGCGAATATATCTATTTTCGAATTTGAAACATGGAGAGGAATATCGTTAACGAAGAGCAGGAATAATACATGCTTCAAATACATGGAAAAAACTAGTATCAACAAAACATTTCTCTTAACTAGGTGTGTATATGTCTCTGTGGCTCAATGCTCACATCTATTATATGTAAAACTAAAAAAAATAAAAGCAATATATAAAATAGTCAATATTATGTATTTATTAAGTTACTATATTATTTTTATATATTTTTAGATTACCTATTGTCTGGACCAAACAGAAGGACCTCCTTATGTTGAAGGAGGTAGCTGCAGAAGGGGTCCTGCAGCAGAAATTAAAATCTCGGGAAAGGGGAGCAGGCTGGCTTGCAGTGGCTAACAGATTAAAACCCAGCTTCCCAAATATCGAAGTAACAGCCCGGGCAGTTAGGGACCATTTTGCGATGCTGGCAAGAAAATATAAATTCAAAAAGGCCAATAAAGAGAAAGCAACTGGGATAGGTGGCGAGGAACTTACAGAAGTAGATGGGTTGTTGGAGGAGTTGATTGAGATAAGTGAGGAAACTGAAAAAAGAATTGGAGAAGAAAATGAGATAAAAAAGCAAAGTGTTGAAAAGGAAAAAGTTCAAGCAGTAGAAATGAGGAAGAGGGCCATGGAAAGATTTGGAGAAACAAAAAGGAGGGAAGGAGAAGAAAATGGAAAAAGGAAAGGAAGAGGAGGAAGTCAGGGGATACATTTGAGTGGTTAAGGGAAAAGACAGTAATGGAGAAGGAGAGAAGAGAAGAGGAATTAAAGGAAAAAAGAGAAGAGCGGGAAAGCCAAAAAGAAGAGCGAACAATGTTTATACAGCAGATGCAGACAACACAAGCACACAACAATACACAGCTTCAACAATACATGAAACAACAACAGCAACAACAACAGCAACAACAAAGTCAACAGTTTGCAATGCTGCAACAGCAAATGTTAGCCGTCGTGCAACAACAACAACAACAACAACAACAACAACAACAACAACAACAACAACAACAACAACAACAACAACAACAACAACAACAACAACAACAACAGCAACAGCAACAGCAACAGCAACAGCAACAGCAACAGCAACAACAACAACAACAACAACAACAACAACAATCACAACTGTTTGCAAACCTTTTTAAAAACAATAACAAATAAATTACTAACAATTTCTATTTTTTTATAATATATTGTGAATTTTCTAATTAAGTTACAAATGAGTTGTCATCATATATTATTGAGCTCAAATTGATTTACTGCACAGTTTTTATTTATTTCACAATGTCACGCAATTAAAATGTATATAAAAAGTTCATGAGTTAATTTTTTAGTTGAATATGAGTTATTTTAATAAGAAAATACATGAAATGTTTTAGACAATGTTAGATCTTAACTTGTATAATCTGATTTTAAAATACAGTACGTATAATATTTGAAGATTGGTATAATTACAGTGGAATTGCAAAATAATTGTTACCAAAAATAGTCAACCAAAGAAGGTGGTTGAAGGGCAAAAAAGGTTGAAACAATGTTGCCATAAAAACAGGTACGAGCATTCTCAAGTTAGGCACAAATAAAATACATTTTACCAACTGCACTCAGATTTACCTTCATTTGCCTCTTAAAATCAACAAAACTAAAAATTTAGTGATGTTTCCAAACATCCACTCGACTGCCACTCTGACCTCACTCATCCCTGTGTTGTAGGCTTGCATTTGTGGGGTGAGTTGTCTGTCCTTAAAGGGCCGTTGAAGGTGAACTCCCAAGGGATACGCTGGGTCACCATAAATGCAGAGTGGCTCGTTGTTGTAGAAAGCAACACGTCTTAAATTGGGCAGCACACCAGACTCATACAACATGGTACTGTCATGTCGTTTCCCTTCATACGGACCAGACAGGTTAGCGATAAGGCCGTTCGGCAAAACAATGCTCTGAAACTTAATGGCATGTACTCGCTTATGGCCATTATACATGACTCGCTGGTTGTACTTTGGTCGAGCTATCCTTCGCACAGTGCCATCCACAAACCCAAAACAATTTTGCAGAGGGGCACCACGTTGATGTACTGCTAGGGCATAGTTGTGCAGTTGGTCTGGAGAAAGAAAAGGCTGATCCCAACTTTCAAGACGATGGTGGTGAGTCTCGTAGATAGTGTCCATCACTTTGTTGAAAATGAGACACAACTCAAATGGACTTCGCCCGAACCGATGTGCCATATCTGTGTACCTACAAGGGTGGGCCAACCTTCTCAAGACAATGCATAAACCCTCAATTCCATTGCAGACTGTACCTTGCTGGCAGACGACTTGCTCGGGGATTTGTAGACATCTCATAAGGGATGGCAAATCATTTTTCTCAAACCGTAACTCTGTTTGACACTCCACGTCGTCCCAAGTTTCCAAATCAAACTCCTTAAATTACCAATGTGGAAAAAGCAGCTTGGACCAATTGTAATCGTAGAGCAAGGCAAATTCTTCGTCGTCGATCACATTTTCAGCATATGCAAAGATCAAAGCATCCCGGCCAGCTTGAAGACCACCGACCGCCATGATTTTGCTTACACAAAACTTCAGTGTAAAAAAACATCACGACATCATGACGATAGCACAATAAATATAACGACACACATTTATTTTGTTTAACGATAGTTTAACCTCATTACTACAGTGATAAACTAAAAATATTATGAAAGAAATAAGTCACTTATCGAGCAATGACACCACATGGCACATGCAAAGACCAAAGACAAATCAAGTTACCACCATTATATTTCTTATTCAGCACGCTTGAACTTTGTCTATAAAGCATTGAGCGATCACAACGAGGATTAAGCCTCGGAAACTTTTTGTTGTCCATCCGTTTGAAAAAATAATTATTAGTAACCACTGATCAATTAGCAAAATGGCATCGAAGTTCGATAACACAAATACAGCGTCGTCTTGCTTTTCTAAATCACATTTCACTCACAACACGACGGCGTCGTCGACCCAGTCCTCCTCGGTCAACTCACGTCGTCTTTGACGTCGTGTCGTCTTTTCTAAATCTGTCTAATGTTCGAACTGGACAACTTACGTTAGAGCCTGGCTCAGTTATTGTTATGGCAACTGCGCAACCCACCACCACGAAGGAGGCAGAGTTTTAAGAGAATTCTTAAATGATATTGACATTGAGTTGGTGTATATGCCAGCATATTCTTCTGATTTTAATCCTGCGGAGTATGTGTTCGGAAAGATACGTACATTAATGAAATCTAGATTTGGGAACATTACTAACTTAACAATGGCGAAATGTGTTGCTCACATGTACACTTCACTAGAGTTCATAACTCCAGGTGACATGCGAGGATTTTTTGAATTTACGGGCTATATTCAAGTCTAATGACAGTACTAATGTAATGTTTTATTGACAGAATTCATCATAACTACATTTACTGTATTTCAATTAAAGTTCCTTAAGTTTTGTTTTATAACAACATTCAACAGCTTGCTAACTTAGCATGTAAAATTTCTTAGACTTTATAATGTGTATTGTAATGCCATGCAATAAAGTTTGGGAAAAAACCCATCTCATAATATGAAATACAAACATGAACAACAAATATTAACACCTTCACCGGCTAACTTACTTTACTGTAAGATTACTGTCGTTTTGAGTCACTTTCGGGTCTTTAAAACTAACAAAGCCGCAGCCGCGTCTGCTTCGATTTGAAGCTCTTCGTCGCGTCTCACGCCATCCTTAGTTTGAACATTATTATAACAACTTTCCAATTCTGATTCGCTTTCAGTTTCTTCTTGTTGAAGTTTAAGCGCCAAAAGCGTTCTCTTGTTCAACCAAAAGCCTTGCTCCAGGTTTGCTCAATTCACTAATTCACTACGTCGACGTTTGACAGGAAATCTTATCGCATATTCTTCTTCATGCAAGAGCTGTTTTCTGGGAAGTTACACGGTGACCTGTTCCTTGCGGAGTTCATGCTCCCTACGACAGCCGACGACGTCGCAGACGTGGCGGTATCTGCACACAGCCGATCCACACGAGCAACGGCCCTTGTTCCACGAACGGCAGATAAACTGCGAGGAAGGCGAGCCTCTTGCTTCAGTCGGTGGCCTTCGAGGTTGGATAAATGCTTCAATACGCGACGTGGCTGAATGGTAATTAAACAACTCCACGTTCATCTGGGACCGGTCAGTGATGTTTCTCGCCGCTGCGTCCAGACGAAAGGCTTTGTCATAGTTTGTCCACGTAGCGCCACGGAACGGTTTCGCTGTCCGAACGATGAATAGTTGATACAACCATAAATCACGAGCTCGGTGCGGATAATGGGCGCAAAAAATGCTCGCGTAAATAGAAAATGCCTGCACCCAAATTATTATGTCCGTTATCTGTTTCACCTTCTTTGGACCTGGGTTGATCACAAGCTGCCCATCTAGCAAGGTACATCTACCCGGATTAACATGGGCAAATCAACAAACTGATAACCCACAATGTTTTGCACCATTTTATGTGGAATGGGGTTAAACCCTGGACCCACTACGAATGGCGCGGTATTCGAGGTTGCTGCATGCCCCAGCGATGGATGAATAGTAGAGGTTGAGGTAATAGGTAGGAAAGAAGGAGGGATTGACGACATAGAGGTGGCGGGCAATGGAGCAGACGAAGAGAATACTGGAGAACACCCACTGCGAGATTGCTAGCGACGGCGGAACAAAAGTAGGCAAGAAGGCCAGGGCCTCAGAAATGCGCGTACCTGTAAGTGTTGTCCGTAGTGTAGGCTGTAAAACGACGGCAGATTTCGAACAAATGGCGGAGGCCACTAGTTGTGGTGGGATTCCCGAGGTCGCCACTGTTGTAGACGTGCTGGATTGCACAAGGCTGTTAACGGACGTTGACGCCAGTGGTGCTTCAGCACTGGTTGAGGCGTGGTCGGAAGGCAGAGTGTTTGTCTCGGTGTCCGGTCTTTGCATTTCTGTGGCATTTGGTAAAGATATATTCGTTGAACGGCTATTCCAAGTCAACCTTGGCATTTGCTGACGTTGACACAACCAAGAACAGTGCTGAGCCTCCTTTTGACGTTGCTTATATAGGCCTTAACCACGTGACCAGTTAGCGCGGGAAAAGGGGGAAAAGGGGAAAAAAGGGGGCCCCCAGACCTTCAAACTACCCTACCACGTCCACATACTACACGGAAAGTTCGTTGTTAACTGTATTTATTCCATAAATATATTTAATTTAGTCGGAGTTTTGAAGTAAAAAGACGTAATTTTTTGGTGAATTTTACCATTTCACATGCTAAATTGTGTATTTGTTAATGTATTTTTACACAATGTTGTTTTTTTATACATTGGTTTGAGGGTGTTGATGTTTTTCTGTATAAAAATCCGTCAATTTCAACTCTTTTCGGCAGTTTAAAAAAACATGCCGCCATCTATGTTATTCCTCTGATAGTAGTAGGGAACCAATCATATTACGCAAAAGCTCGTATCCAATAGCATCCTATATAATAAAAAGAGTTAATAATTCATGAGGAAAATTCTAAGAAAATTAATATTTAATCAGCTTACTCTAAAAACACTCTGGTTAAATTTAACCAGAATGCGGTTAAATTTTAACCGGTTGCTGGGTCAGTATGTCACCCAACACATTCTGGTTAAAATAACCACGAAATCTTGGTTAAAGTTGTCAACACAAATTCCTGGTTAAAACTTCAACCAGGAATTATGGTTAAAAATTTAACATTTTCCCTGGTTAAATCTAACCAGCTGCTGGGTCAGTATGTCACCCTACACATTCTGGTTAAATTAACCAGGAAATCGTGGTTAAATTTCATCAACACAAATTCCTGGTTAAACCTAACCAGGAATTAGAGTTACTTTATATGTTATAAATTGCTACTAATATACTCAAGAACTATATAGAACTATATATAATTCACTTTAATGAAATCACATTTTCTTTGAACCTTCACTAACTTTAACACATTTTGAGGGGGGTGCACCTTTTATACATGTATATATAAATGGATTTCTCAAACTTTGTACATAACCAGAAAATTATTGCAAGTTGTCTGAGGTGAGGCACAGTAACATTAGAAAGAATACATTAAAATGCAGTTTTAAGACTTCAGAGCTGCCCGCATGGAAATAACTGCAGGCGAGGTTTTTTGCTTTGTTTTACTCTCCAAGCAATAAATTACTTTCTGGAGGAATTCCCAGTTAACAGCACTTTGCCATGGATAGTTGATATCCATGACATAGAACATCTTGAAGCAGGTGTCCACTGCGGTTATTATGTTTGGCCTTTCCAGCCCTTTTCCATCTGCAATTACAAACACTTGATGTGGATTAACTAGGTCACCAAGTAGTAATATGTGCGGCTCATCCAAACTACAATCCAAGTATTTGGGAACATTAGTACCAATCTACACATAGAAATAACAAATTAAATTATTCTAAGGTTCAACATAATAAGCATTGTTCTGGAAAATATACACACCTACATTTTTTCCATCAACAGAATGCGCTTTCTCTCGCAATAATAGTTGTAACAGTCAACCCCTCAATGTCAACCGATTCAATATTGTTATATGAAACTCCAGTCCAACATTGTTTCATTTCGGTCAACATTGAATCGGGGGGAGGGGGTGTTACAACATTATTGTCCAAAATTGTCCTTAACTGATTTTTCTTAATTTGTATAAAATACAGCTAAAATATGATTTCTATTTGTAAATTAAAGTCAATAAACAAATTGTGAAATTTGAGACTGTTTCGTGCAATTAGCAGAGAGATATTTGCATTTAAAAATGTAGCCTGTAACTATATCTATCCTCTTAAAGCCTCGCTGTTTTCTTGAATTTGGTTTCCAATTTTCCGTGTTGAGGCAGTTTGCTCGGCTGAGGTAGACATTACTTGGAGAAGAAGAGTTGCACTGATTTGAAGTTGAAGCATGTCCAGAAGCCGAATTTTCCCTTGCAGTTTCCCAACGATTTTTACCTCGAAATCGCTTCTTTTTCGCGACTTTTGGCATTGTAATAAAACTCCAATGCCCAGATTACAATTTCCAGCAATAATTGAAAACGAACACAAATATATACTATCAAACTAAACTTTCAAAGTTGAGACGCTCTGGTATCCTCAAATGTGAACTAAACGCATTTATATCTTCCACCGTGTCTCTCTGACTAATATCAGCACTGCATTAACTGAGCTCTGTTTACTGGGCAACCCACAAAGGAAAATGAAATACACTAATTGGGATAAATTGGCTATGGTCCCCTTGGACCACAGGCGTGTTTATTTAAAAGTCATAATTAAATTATATAATTATTTTCCATAATTCAAACTGATGATTGAGCCCAGTGAAGGTGAGGGCAATAACACGCCAGATAGGCCAAGAATAATGCAGAATCTAATACACATCAAAGCAGAAAGGTGGTCAGCTAAAGGGGGGGCGGGTGGGCAAATTGAAATAGGTTCGTCTACATGACTTGGCGAAGAGCAATGCTTACTGAGACTGCACTCTTGAATGTGATACCTATAACAGCTATATGCCCTATAGGGGGTAGCTGTAATTAGATCTTTCCCATTTGTAATGACAGGCCACCTCTTTGCCTTAGGTTATGTTAGTTCTCATTCATAAGGTATTGCATTATTTTCATTCTCAATTACAATATAAACCGTACAGATGGAAGACAAAAATCCTATTCACTTGCAAATATTTGCTTTATATTGCTAAGTAGCCAAGCCTCAAATTCGGTTCCAGTCTCTTTATGGAGAGGGGATCACAGCAATCGAGAATTTGTTCGAAAATAACCAAAACCATGGCTTCAAAGAAGCAATAAATAAATAAAAACAATATCATTGCCATGGCAACCGGACACGCCAGCTATAAAATTATTTACATAAATTTATATATTATGAATTACATAATGTATTACAATTGTTAAAAGGACAAGATAAAATACAAAATAAGTTATTATATCTATTTACTAAAAAGATCTACCTAAAAATGTGTATATATAAAACAGAATTTGGATTATAAACTAGTTTTACTCATCAACAAACTTTTAAAAGACCTCAAGTTATCAGCGTTTCTGGTACTCGTTGGTAGGGAGTTCCTGATAGAAGTTGTTGAATATTTAAATGATGTCTTTAATTGATTTGTTCTAGGCTTAGGTAGAATAAAATCTTCTTTATTATCTGTCTTTCCACGTACCTCGTGAGATCCATATTTATTCTTTCAATGTTACAATGTAAATATTTGTACATTAAGATAGCTTTATGATTTTGTCTTCTATCACTCAGAGGAATCCACCCCAATTGGTGTAGGGCTATATCGGAAGGTGTAGGGGAATTTACTCCGAGGATTAATCTTGCGGCCCGGTTCTGTAAACCTTGTAGTTTTGTTGCTGACGTGGTACCACAGCTATCCCAGACAACTCCACAATAATCAAATACAGGACTTATGGCTGTGTTGTAGACAAGATTAGCTGTTGATTTTGAGAGGAAAGGCATTATGCGTTTGAGTATGCCATTCCTTGACGAGGCCTTCTTGCATAGTTTATTGATGTGTGGTGACCAGGACAAATTAGGATCAACAATGACTCCTAGGTATTTGTAAGCCTCAACTCTTTTAATTGGGACATCATCAAGGAATAGAGCAATAGGTTCACAATATCTCATTTTTTGCGAAGTACCTATAACCATGAATTCGGTTTTCGTTACATTAATGGCTAGGCCGTTTGCATAGATCCAGTTGGAAATTCTAGCTAGGTCAGAATTCAGCTTTCCTTCAATTTCTTTGGCATCAGTTCCATTGCAATAAATTGCGGTGTCATCAGCAAACATACTTATTTTGCTCTCACTTATGCAATCGTGTAATTCGTTTACATAGACCAAAAACAATAAAGGTCCTAGCGCAGAACCTTGTGGAACACCTGTGTTAATAGACTGAGTGGTTGACAGTTCTCCATTATAAAATACACATTGTTTGCGTTTGTCCAGGTGTGAGATGAACCAGTCGAGACTTTTGCCACTTACTCCAAAGGCCTGAAGTTTTTCGATCAAAATGGAGTGTTTCACGGTGTCGAAAGCTTTCGCTAAATCGAGGAAAACGACACCTGATATCAAACCTTTGTCCATATTAGAAAACCATTGGTCGGTGAGTTTTATCAAAGCTGAATGTGTTGATCTCTTTTGACGAAAACCTTGCTGATTTGGATGAAGTAAGTTATTTTGAGTTAGATGTTGATGGAGTTGTTTGTGTATTTCTTTTTCCAGAATCTTGGCCACTACTGGGAGTATAGAGATGTGGCGATAGTTGTCGACCACATTTCTGGCACCGGACTTGTATATTGATAATACCTTTGCTGTTTTCCACTCGCCGGGGAATAAACCAGTCGTAATTGATAAATTAAATATAAAAGTTAAGGAAGGGGCTAATTTATCCGCTGCCACTTTGAGAAATCGACTGTAAATATTATCGTTTTGTTTTCTACTTCGAGTGAGTTTGGTGGGGCTCTGGAGGACTTTGGAAGAATCTTCTTTAGCGTTTTCCATATACCTTTGGGATTATTCCGATCTTCTACCAGTTAGGATTTATAATAGCTTTCTTTGCATTGCTTAATATTTCCGGTTACCTTGTTTCTTGCTTGTTTGTACGCCTGCCAATCTGTTGATGCTCTCTTGTGGAGATAGTCCCGTTGACGCATCCTCTAAAATGACGCATCCTCTAAAAGTTGTATATCCTCTAAAAATATATACTGTTTTTAGCAAAACCAATGCAAAAACAGTCTTATTTTTGGTTTCAAACTACACTCTAAAAACACTCTGGTTAAATGTCACCAGGATAGGGTCAAATTTTTACCAGGCTCCGGGTCAGTGTGCCATCCACACAATCCTGGTGAAGTCAAGATCAACGAAACCAGCTTGAATCAAATCAGCCAGAACAAGATGAAGCTCCAGTCCACAAACCCCTTCCAATAGGTCGTGCATTACATCTGGTGCATAATTAGTTGTGACATGAAAGTGATCAACGTCATTCAAAACACATGGGGATTTCACACCCGTAGAAGCTGGATCATTAAGTTGTAAGCCTTCATCATAGTTATTACAGTTACATGCAGCATGCATTTCATTTCTGTGCATCGTACAAATCCTGCAAAAGTGATTGCTTACAAAGCTTTCAACATACCCACAAATTCCATTTAGACCTAGGTTGTCACCAGCAACTTGTGCAATACTAACTTGAATAGTTCCTTCAAATACATCTGTATTTATATGAAGTCCTTCTCTTTCTAACATCTTGATGTCATCCACAAATGGTTGCAGAATTGGGTCAAACCCGTATGTCTTGATATCCCCTGCATTGTACATGCAACTAGATAGCAATTACACAAGGATGAACGGAACTTAGGAGGAAAATTTAGCAATGTACAATAGATCACTCCTATTTTGTGCAATCCTGCCTTCGAACCAAGGGGATTAACAATTTCACACTCATCTACATACAAGAGAAGTGCAATGTTCTTTGGATTGAGAAGAACACATGCCCTCGACAGAACTCCCCATCATGGAAATCTCGCATTATTCCATCATCACTGGACTGGTATTGTAAAACCGTTCTCATTAGCCCCTTACTCTCCAAAACACATTTCAGTAGCTCATTTAGTGGTACATATTTGAAATGTTACATGCCTTGCTACTTGATCAACATGGCCAGTGTTTGGATTGCTTCGAGGGTGGTATGCAATAGCAAATGGTACTTCATGTGGTTTTACAAAATGGCCACTTTCAACATAGTATTTCTGTTGTTGGTGGGCAGTTTCTAAGTTTTGAAAAGGGAATTGATACTGCTCAAACATATCAAGTAGAGTTTGCCTTCCATCATCATCTTCTCCAATACCTTTACTCTGTAAAAGGTGAACTGTTTGCAATTGTAACGAAGTGATGACATCCGAAAACAAATTTGGACTGGTCAATTGGACTGAACAATACTGCTGGATGCTTTCATCTTAGCCAGAGAAGATGCTGCTAATTTGGTGACTTCTTCTTTACTAAGAATTACATTAGCATGGTTGTGAGGTTCAATTTCGGGGTCACTGTCATTGAAATTCTGATTGGGATCACTGGCTGCATTATCGTCATTTTCTGCATCACTATCATCATCATCATTATTTGCAGCTTCATTATGTTTCTTTTCAATATGACTTTTAAATACAGCTGAATAACGGAATATCTGGTGACAACCATACTGGCCACATGTAACTGGACCAGTAAACATACGTCCAGCCAAAAGAGCATGTCTATTTTTCAAATGCCAAATAAGCCTGCGAACACTTCCATACACAACTTTGTGACATTTTGAACATATATAACCCATTATGCAATATACCGTATTCAATTTACTGTATACAGTAACTGTACCTGTTCTTCTTGTAATTTCTTTTTTCTTTTTTCGGGGACCAACTGCCTTAACCATTTTCTTTAGGGCTTCTTCGTCAAGTAAGTTGAACGCTTCTTCATCGATCAAGTTTTCTAAAAAGGAAAAAAGTTTTAATATAGATTAAAAACTCTCGAGCGGTATTACACCATTGCAGTATGTAATTTAATATCAAGCATAAAGCTGATGTTTTTTTAGGGATATTCTATAGAATATTCAATAAGAATTTGGGACATATTCTACATTAGAATTAATGTCATAATATTCAATAGCATATTGACGATTTATAAAAAACGTTGAAAATTATATTATATGCTGTGTTGACATTTCGTGCTGAAGAGACTCAAGTTTAATACGCTAAATGGGAAACTTTAAATGTATTGAGGTAATTTTAATATTTCTCCATCGTAAGGTCCCTAATATAATATTTGCATTTTATTTTATTTTATTGCCTTGCTTTTTCAATTTGAATTTGTGAAATGCTGCTTTTTATTTCATTCATACAACGTTTGTTGGTAAAATCAATTATTGTTTAAATATTTAACATTTTGTTATAGATTATAATAATATCATTAATAATAATTAGCATATATTGGCATAATTTGCAAAATGGGTTGTCCAACATGACCCAACAGCAGCGTAGACCACCTGCTGTGAGTGGTTTTTGAACTGGGCAGGAAAGGGTTAATCATGGCAAATCAAGTCCAGAAAGCTAAAATAACAAGTTGTATTTCCCATCAAAAATGTTAGAAGTCACTGATATTATTCACTAAAATGTATAAATCGCAGTTTAGAAACATCTCTGTGTCATTAATATATCAATGAAGGAATTCTCTTATATGAAATTACTCTTCTAGCACATAATTATGTAAATACAAGTAAAAAATCTTATACAAATAACAATGTACTTTCACAAAAAATTTTTTTTTGAAATCCCCGCTTGCCATTTTGATTTGCCGATGAAAAGTACCTACACTGTCCAATGTGATATGGCTCAAAGCGGGCAACACACAAAGAAACTACTCAACAAACAACCCCATGTAGACCTCTTTCTTATGCCTTTTGAGGCACAGTAAACACACCGATTGACTCTCATTTGTTTTGGGAAATGGCTCTGTCCATGGACTTGCTCAAGTTGGTCGAAGGAGCACTTTCTTTTCGAAAATGAGTAGTCTCCGATCAGTTGCTCAACAAGTGATTCGGTGACAGCTGCCTCAAGATAAATGCATTTACAGATGCAGTGTCGATTAAAAAAAGGCCAAATATCGATACCAGCGGCAGATTTGATGGGGATTCTGTACTCGCTGCGTTTTTGGTTTATGAACTTGTTGTAGGCAACCACACATGCACTGTTAATTTTAAGGAGTTGATACTACTCCAAAAAAGGAGTAAAAAAAAAAGGTACCAGTTGACTCTGTTTTGGGAGTATATTTTACTCCATCATTTTAACTCCATTTTTAGAGTACTTTCTACCTCACTAATGGAGTAGTAATATTTACCTTTGCAGGAGTAAAAAATACTCTAGTTTAAAACTTCACTCTCATTTTGGAGTAAAAAATAACCCAAAAGTGGAGTAAATTTTATTCCTATGGGGGTTAAAAATACTCTGATTTAATTTTACTCTCATTTTGGAGTAAAAAATATACCAAAACTGGAGTAAATTTTATTCCTTATGGGGGTGAAAACTACTCTAATTTAGAATTTTACTCTCATTTTGGAGTCAAAAATATACCAAAGGTGGAGTAAATTTTATTCCTTATGGGGGTGAAAATTACTCTAATTTATAATTTTACTCTCATTTTGGAGTCAAAAATATACCAAAGGTGGAGTAAATTTTATTCCTTATGGGATGAAAAGTACTCTAATTTAGAATTTTACTCTCATTTTGGAGTCAAACATATACCACAGGTGGAGTAAATTTTATTCCTTATGGGGGTGAAAAGTACTCTAATTTAAAATTTTACTCTCATTTGGGAGTCAAAAATATACCAAAGGTGGAGTAAATTTTATTCCTTATGAGTGTGAAAATTAATCTAATTTTGCTCTCATTTTGGAGGCAAAAATAGTAAAACTGCAACAAATAAAGGAAGCAAATTTTAATAAACATAACACTTTGGTCATAGGTACAAGATCAAGGATTATAATATCTATAATTATTTATGCTGGTTAACGGTATACAAAAACTTACATCCATTACGGTATTACTAATACTGCATGTCAATTACATAGATAATCACCCAGGAATACATTCTTAAGGTTGCTAGCATACTCAATATTAAATATATAATAACAAGCAATTAACAATGCAGTCAATACTAATGCTTGTGACACAGGCATTCCAGAGTTCAGCTTCAGCACCACCTTTCCTTCCGCAGCCAGATATAATGGCACAATGTCACCAACATGCCCCCCTCCAATTAGTTTTGGGGCAAGCGTATCTTCGATGATGGCATTGATTGAATCATCATCCTAAGGGAAAAAAAATATCTAAATTTCACAATGCTACAATGTATCTACCCTTCGTCATAGACGCTGGTGGGTGGGCGAAATGTGGGAGGGGGGCTAATTTCAAAAGATGGGCCTGTAGTTATCAAAATTAACTACAAATATGTAGTCTATAATGTATCCCACAGTGCTTTTTTAAGAATTCATCAGTGGATGGGGGGCATCAATGGAAATTCTCCCCTGGAAATTTTTGTATCTTCGAGCCTTGTGATCTTGACTTTCTGCATTTTCAGATGGCATACTGTATTGAATATCATGCAACCAAACACTTACCAAACAAATTTTCAGTAGCTCGCCAATTCCTTTACTACTCATTAACTTTGGCAAAAGGATGATTGCTGTGGCATCTTCAATCAGAACAATACTTTTGATTGGTTGGAACAGTGCTGTTTAACAATATTCCTTTGCAACTAGGTGTATCAACCAATATGGCTATGTAATGTAATGTTACTGTGAATGCAGCTAGAAAATCAACCAGTTGAAGAATAAGCCCTTTACTATTATTGCACAAGGCCCTTCCTTTGATGAGCAACATTGTTTGGGATTAGACAGAGAAGAGTAACAAAGTAGGGTGCAGTTGGGGCATTCCAGCTTGTCCTGTATCATGTAGACTGGGTCTTATAATTCCGGACTCAACACATTAAGGTGCAATGCGCCCTGATGCACCATACAGTACTTTGTTATTTTACTCTAATGCCAGATGATTTTACTCATCAAGGGGAGACTCTTGCACCTTAATGGGTTGGACAAAACTATCTGCCAAGGTCTCTTGTTAACCCATTGTGCACCCTACTTTGTTATTTTACTCTGTCTAACGCAAGACAATTTTGCTCATCAAGGCTAGACTCTCGCACATTAATGGGTTAAAGCACTAGTATATAATAAAGATATTGAGTGCATTAAAGATGATGTATATAAATTACCACAGTTACATGTCATGTACAAAGGGTCACACTACAGTTTATAGTTTAAAAGTAAAAACTGCTGCACCCATGCACCCATATGTAATTACAGTATATGCTTTGTTGGGCACTAAGGTACATGTATTTTAATATAAACCCGGTAAATAAAGTTATATTTAAGATTATTAGACTTTACCAATATGAGGCATAAATGTTCGTGAAATTATGTCCACTCGTTTCTAAGTTTTTTGCTTCTCTGCATTAATGCATTACAGAATATCTCCATATTCGTCCTTTGGCAGCTTTATGTATTAACACGCAAAGTAAATTCTTGTTCACACGACTTGTATAGCCTCCAAATACAAGCCAATCACTATGCACATTCAGTAAACAATTTGGTTGAATAGCCGCCATTTTGAATTCTACATGTAAAAGCTATTACGGGGGGAGTTAAATTTACTCTTTGGGGAGTCAAAATGACTCCTGGAGTAAAAATTAGGGAGTAAAAATTACTCCGTTATATTTACTATTTTGGTGGAGTTATTTTTACTCCTTTGGGGGAGTCAAAATTACTCTTGGAATAAAAATTAGGGAGTAAAAATTACTCCGTTATATTTACTCTTTTGGTGGCGTTAAATTTACTCCTTTGGGGGAGTCAAAATGACTCCTGGAGTAAAAAGTAGGGAGTAAAAAGTACTCCGTTATATAGGGAGTAAAAATTACTCCGTTATATTTACTCTTTTGGTGGAGTTAAATTTACTCCTTTGGGGGAGTCAAAATGGCTCCTGGAGTAAAAATTAGGGAGTAAAAATTACTCCGTTATATTTACTCTTTTGGTGGAGTTATTTTTACTCCTTCGGTGGAGTTAAATTGACTCTCACTGGAGTAAATTTTGGAATGTATACCAAAGTGGAGTAGTTTTAACTCCATCTTGGGAGTAGATTTTACTCCAATTTTTTTACTCTCCCGGGAGGAGTTATTTTAACTCCTATGGTGGAGTTAAAATGACTCCTTGAAATTAACAGTGTGGTGGAGCTTGGTCTCTTCAACTGTTCCATCACTCTGTTTTCGATTCACTGTATTGTTCCCAGTTGGTTGCGAATTAGTTGACAAGAAAGAAACCGTCTTCTTAACTTGCCAAACATAGCCATTAATTTCCCCTCTCTGCATGCATCACTTTACATTCACCACATTTCAGTTTCAATTTCTTCAGCTCGGCAGGAAATTCCTTTCGGTTCTGTTTCGTCGTTGCGGTTGCGTAAATTCCGTTGTCTAAAAGTGACTTAATCAGGCCAAAACTGGAAAAGAAGTTGTCAAAATACAGATGGTAATTTTGCCCCTTAAAATCCCTATTTCCAACATGCAGTTTACGCCTCTGGGTGTGCAGTGTAGATTGCTGTTTGCAGGGTTAAATTTTATATTTTGCAGGGCTTGCCCGGAGTAAAACAGACGCGCTCTATAAAAAGCGCTCGTCCGAGACTCAACGCGCGCGTACTCAAAACACTTGATTTCACGCGCCTATACTAAAACAAGAGTACATGGTAGTGCAGAAAAGGTTGTAGATGGTTGTAAAGAAACATCAGTAAATTATATTACGTTATGGTCTTTATACGCTCTATATAACGCCAGTGCTTCTAAAATACTGTACAATTTACAATTTAACAATTTAAAGGCAACAAGGGCCAGGATTCTTCTCTCCTTAGGAGTGGTCGAATCCGAAGCGCAACACGAATGCTATCATGCCATGCCTTCGACGTGTGATCCTTTTTTAAACCGTTCTGTTTTAAAAGAAGAAGGCAATTTAGTTCTACTATTCTAGCAGGTTAACTTAAAAGCAACAAACAAGTATTCTACGGCAAAGAAAGAGTGAACATCTGTCGTACACAACACTTGAAAAAATCCATCGAATTTCGCCCCAGACATAAATTTTATTGAGGAAACAACTTTACAAAATACGGTTCCTTTGCAAACATAGCTTGTTGTTTATTTGAAAGAGATCGAAGCTAGTTTACCTTACCTTATAAAATGACGAGAATTCCCTAATAAGTTACCAACGTTAACCGACTCTTAATCGATCTAGCCTCCCTCGCAGCCGTGTCCCACCAATACACGGTTGGCAATTAATATGCGGGGCGATCTGGGGAGTAGGGCAAAATATGTCCTCTCCAGTCCGTTCCGCGCATGTACAAAACTAATGTTAGTTACATCATTAGTTACAGAGAAATATACTGAAACCACTTTTATTAAAGATTGCAAGCTTTTCTTGCTTCCTCTTCATTACTTGCACTCGAAACAAAACATTTTTAGACGAAATTTAGAGAGATATCCTCGCCAACTCGCATGGTTTCCTGAGCAGGGTACTTCACGTAAATATCAAAGATCAGCACTGCGTAAACTTTATTTGAGCAGTTTTCTTTAAATTCGTATTTTATACATTAATTCATATACAATACCTATTCATACAATATGATTACATTTACACCAAGTTACTCAGATCCCACCATTATAACATTAAAACAACAATTAATTTAACTTGT
Organism: Corallium rubrum; assembly: GCA_964035015.1. Taxonomy (NCBI): domain Eukaryota; kingdom Metazoa; phylum Cnidaria; class Anthozoa; order Scleralcyonacea; family Coralliidae; genus Corallium; species Corallium rubrum. Next base: position 5,457 of record CAXIUP010000267.1, on the reverse strand, counting down.
TTAACTTACAGTAAGGTCATGGAACCATGTCTCTCAAAATATATCCTCTGGTAGGAAACCTTCGAAACTAGAAGCAATATCATTATCATCACTGTCAAAAAGTCTGTGATGTATTGTGTATCTGATTTTTGTACATCTTTTTTGTACATTTTTGAAAACTTGTGCATCTGCTTTTTGTACATCCTTCAAGTACAGAAAGGATAGTTTCACTTCAACGCCATCACTCTTGGAATAAGGATCAAAATATAATATATTCACAACTTATTTTTCATTACTAGAGCTGTCTGTACTCCCATCTGTCAACACACTGTAGAATTTTGCTTTTGTAAGATCTTCTTTTAGCTGTGAAGCAATATATTCTCCGTGAACATCTATGAACTCACCACACTGTTGCCGGTTAGTATACACATCACCAACATCCACATCATAACATTTTTCCAATTCGACCAAATCTTCGTAAACAGTGAAAGGAAGTTCCTTTTTGGCAACAAAATATGCAATTTCAAATTTTTTAATTGCCTGTTCTTCTTGAACTTTACTCAATTTAGTAACACTATATCTCTCAGAGTTGGTTGATCTGTATCTGGTTGAAATGGGTTGTGTAGATTATCAACACGTTCATCCCTGGAGTTCAAATCGTTGACATACAATCTGTATGCATGTTGGTGGCATTTTATTGCAGGTTGTAGGTTCCTTTAACCCATGCATCTGAAAAATCTCGACTGTGTTGTATTTGCTTTTGGAACTTAGTACAGATTGAGCACTTCATTTGGATAACCTCGCCTTTTCCATTGTCTTCCTGTTTCAACCACACAAATGCATTCGTTTTTACCAAATCTGGGTTTATCCATTTCATTAAAGTACATAATTTCAATCTTCGCAGCTTTTTTCGTTCTGGCTGACGTGGCTGTGCTGAAGCTGATTCAGCTGCATCGCCAGCGACATATATCCCGAAAAACGAAGTTATTTTCCTTGACATACTATTAAACGCTACAGTGATTTATAGACAATGGCATCCACGCTTCACCAATTCACCGCCGCTCGCATTGTGGTCTCGATCTCGCGAGAAACTCGCGACAACATGCGCGGTAATTACACAATCTCCACGAAATCGAAGTCATGTCAACACAAGCACGATCGCCCTCAAAAAATGCGATCGACTGAACACGAATAGATAAGAGTAGTTATTTTTCTAAAAAAAACTTGACAATGATTTTTACCGAAACACGTGCCGGACAAAGTGACCGACACAATCAAATTTGTAACTGTCAAAACGGTAGAAATCACAGATTTGTGCCGGACAATGTCCGTGACCCCAGCTAATATTCAGGCTTGTTCCCAAGGTAACTGGTCTCATGGTTTTCAATGCACACAAAGTGACACCGTCACATCAATTAATACGGGCTCATTTAAATTTTTTTAAAAACTGATTCAACAGCAAAATACAAAGAAAGTTTCAGAATTGATTCTATTACTAAGAAGTCTATGTTTAACAGATCTGGTTTATTCAGTACTGATGTATTGGTGGTTTTGACTATCATTTTTGATTTCCTCAGAATGTCTCGGCAAATTTCATTGCACGCATCAACAATCATCTGGTGAGAATTTTTATTTTTTTCGGGAGTATATTTGGCATTCAGGATATCTACATAAAAACAAATTAAAAAATAGAATACATTTAAGTACCAGTTGCCCAGGTAAAATACAATTCTAAGGCCCATCTGAAAGATTGTAGTCAAGTTACATGTATTACTCTAAGAGCTTTTTTATTATCAATATTGCACTATATAACAATAATTCCACACCAAAACTTCAGTACTAAATTACATTATCCGTTAGAGTACTTATATTAAATTTATATACTTAATATTTTATTGTTATTGCAATACCACACCAAAATTTCTGTACCAAATTACACGCTGATGCAGCCATATAAGTACGTTTAAATACTTAATTTTTTAATGAAATTGTAGCGATTCTGGTTAAATGTAGAAAATTACATACCAAACATTTTTATCGCTCTCATTGGTTCCAATTTGGTACTTTGGGGGATCTTCTTGATTGGAAAACAATTCCACCTTCCAGTTCCTTGGCTGTAAAAACAGGCAACTCAACAACTAATTGCACATTTCCCAGGTTCCTTTGGTGGTGCAATTTACTGTCATACTGGCATTGAATGGACGACCAGATGCGTCGGGGCCATAAATTGACGCAGTTGACTCGGCATCTCTATGTTATAGATATTCACTGCATCGTTGACAGTCTTTGCTTCGATCGTCGATTCAACCCTTTTGCCACCAAGGAGCTCTGCGTGTTGTTCCATCAACCCAACACCGGCTTAGCGTCATTGAAGTACGTCATTCCCTGCCTCGATGTCATTGGAGAATTCATGAACTCATGTAAGGGTCGCAGGAAATGAAATATAAGGTTGTTTTCCTTTGCTTTGACAATTTTGGGCTCCTTCTGCGGGTTTGGGAATCCAATGTTAAAAGAACCGCCATGGTTAAATTCAGGTCTTCTATCGAATGGCGAAAACATTTAAAATTTTTCAAACTTGACATCATGGGGCAGAAGGTGTCTGTCGTTGACTTTAATTGCAAGGATATGGGGCAATTTTATAGACACAGATAAATCCCATCTGTTCAATGGGTGTCCATTATCCGTTGCATCACACCTTAACATTTCCTATTTTTATTTACTTTAATCCTAATTCCTCTTTTAGAAAAAATACTTACTCCAATACGTCATCAGAAATTTCAGGGAAATCCACCATTTTTGTTTCATTCCAAACTGCATAAGACGCACATAAGGGACGTTGGCTGCCCTCAGCGCATTCACAAATGAGTCGACGGGCACACCTTTAGCGAGGCCACGAGAAAGATGCTCGACTTCGTCATATGCAGGTAAAACAATATAATCCTCTTCAAGGAGGGCCTCACAAGCTCATTGTTTCACGTCGGCCATTCGCAAGGTAGTTATCACTATAGGATTATATGCCAGGCCAGTGGCGTCGAAATCACCTTCGTGGTGAAATCTTCTGTGTTTTGAGGTAGATATTGAATGCTGTATAATATATTTTGTACAAGTTATATACATAATTTTCCACATAGAGCTATACTGCAACAGGTCCATTTAAATGCGAGCATGCATTCAGAAGTTTATGCTACTGATTCTTGTTGTATTCTTCCCAGTAGGTGAATACTCTCCCCTGCAACTTTCTGTACTTCTTCCTCTGGATACGTTTAAGTTTTCGTTCAGAAACAAGTCTCACATGAAGGGTAGTGAGCTTTGCTTCTCTGTGGAGAAGATTGATGAGCAGATAGAACGGCATCTGACATCTGCCAGAAGCGCAACGATTGAGGCTGTTGTGCCATCCTTCAACGTTCTCACCTAGTGCTTCCACTTTCATAAAACTGGATTTCCTCTTTTCATCCTTATTTATTACAATATTTCCTCCCAAGAATTGCAAAATTTCCTGCCAAATTTCCGGGCGTATGTCGTCTCCCCTTTCCACTTTTTTTTATATTTAACCTTTAGAAGTCTCCCTAGCATATCATTCGCTGCTAGCTTAGTATACAGGGCTATAAGTATAGGTTATCACATGAGGGGCGAGGTGACAAAAAACGGAAGGGACAATTATGATATCGTCCTGAAAGTGATAAAAGTGATATCACCGAGTCACGAATGTGATAACCTGTTTATCACATACTTGTACCTTCATCAGGGTCTAAATTGGTACAATTAAAATGATCAAACAACAATAAGTATTAAAAATATAAATATTTAATATAGTCAACAATTCTCCAATAACATATCTATTTTGTGTATACAGTATAACAAAAACAGAAATTAATGTGCGAATAAACAAATTAGTGTACAATAAACAGATAATTAATACTGTATAATAATAAATAGAGAATAGTTTATTATGTTTATTATGTTTATTATATCAAAAAGTTAGTCATCATCTGAATCTGATTCAATGATAGCACGCTTACGTTTGGCTGCTTGAATGTTGGTTGTCGAGGACCAAGTTGGTGACAGCTTGGATGACTGGGTAGAATTTACAGAGATGTTGAAGGTCCCTCCAGTGATAATGGCACCAGACAGAACACCTGTTTCACTACTCGGGGAAACAGGAGTGCCAAATGCTTTCTTGTCATCACTACCTGAAAGAATACCACTCATTCTTTTCATGCGATCATTTGAAATCATATGTGTTCAGACTCATCAAATTCTTATTGCCTGTTACCTGAAAAATGGAAAGCTTTAGGCTATAATAGCAACTCAGTCAAAATGTTTACAATTTAAAAATCAATATTTAATAGTACTGTACCTGTATAATATCAGTATCAGGGATGTGGCTTTCCTTTAATTTCTTCACCATTGTTTTACGTGCTGAGTGGTTAGTGAGTTTGTGCTCTTCATCATGTATTCCAGCATTTATACACATAGTCTTCAGCAAGTTGTTGATCGTATTCTTACCCATTGGTTGTGCTGTGAACCAATACTTAGGATTTTTGCTGTGGTCTATACCCAAGTAAAATGGAGATCCTGGGGTACAAGCTTTTGGTGGGCGCTCCTCAGCAAACTTCTTGTAGGATGAGATGGGATCACGATTTTGGTCAGAGCATGGCCACATAGTGGGTTTAACCTTTCGTAGGTCAAGTGGATTCTCCCCAGATCTTGTTTTTGTCTGGCGCTCAGTGTATTGGAGAAACTCGATGCCGACAGAATCTTTTCTGAGTTTTACATCTCCCCAGCAAAGATCTCGATTTTCTCTGCAGCCTCGCAATCCAAACTGAGTTGTATTGTTCCACCAAAGCATATTGACTAGTGCATGGGCACTGTGGGTCCCAAGTTCGCCCTTTTCATAAAGCAAATTGACCTCTTCATCCGACAGCGAACGGGCAGCATTTGGTCTGCTTCCTTTACCAAGGCTTTTCAAGTCTTTCTGCTTCGCTTTGAGGGCTTCTCTCGCTTTGTTGAACAAAGGTGATTCAGTTATTTGTTCAGGGTAATCTTTTTCTTTTAAGTATCGATTAAATGATGCAAAGAAACTACGCAGAGACAAGGGCTCATATTCTTCTCCATCTGGTTTACGAACATTGACCAAAAATTGTGCCATGTAGGAGTTTAAAAGCTCGAGTTCTATTATTTCCAAGCCATCTTCAGTATCATGTACTTCTTTAAGGAACTTCTTAAAGAGCCCCACGTCACTTGACGTTTTTCTTATTGTGTTTTCATTTTTTTTGTCCGCTATAAACACATTGACGTTAACAGCCTCGAACCGCGAGTCCGCCATGTTTAACTCTCAGCACAGGACAGCGGGATATATGACGGGACAGATATGGTACAGCGAGACATATCGTTTTTATGTCCCGCTGTTATCACCCTGATAAAGGCACAAGTATGTGATAAATATAGATACAAAATACTGGTTTCATTCTTCTACTA